>JBCIKM010176965.1:0-13111 GCA_039654465.1 Melibe viridis | reverse complement strand
TGTATGTATTGTGTGTAAACCACCAGGGACACCCACCTACAGACCCCATGTTTTATGTATGTAATGTGTGTAAACCACCAGGGACACACACCTACAGACCCCATGTTTTATGTATGTATTGTGTATAAACCACCAGGGACACACACCTACAGACCCCATGTTTTATGTATGTATTGTGTGTAAACCACCAGGGACACCCACCTACAGACCCCATGTTTTGTGTATGTATTGTGTGTAAACCACCAGGGACACCCACCTACAGACCCCATGTTTTATGTATGTAATGTGTGTAAACCACCAGGGACACCCACCTACAGACTCCATGTTTTATGTATGTATGTGTGTAAACCACCAGGGACACCCACCTACAGACCCCATGTTTTATGTATGTATTGTGTGTAAACCACCAGGGACACCCACCTACATACCCCATGTTTTGTGGGGTTTTTTTTTGTGAGTTTGTTTGTTGGAGGTTTCAGAGCCCCACGACACACGAGGGCCATATAGGGGCCCAGAGGAAAGTGAGATGACAGAATTAGTTAAAAGAGGGAACAGATCAAACCACAAACGGCGGAGAGATGATTTACACTAAAAAAGAAATATCATCTCTCAAAACATATATCGACACCACACAGAGATGATTTACAATGGCAAAAAATATCATCCCTCCTTACAAAAAAAAGCAATGGCCATCATATAACAGTATTGTGGTACAGGAAGACCCAAGATCTTTAAACCCTCTTTGTGTCCAAAAGTACTCAGTACGTGACCCTGCAGTGATGTACCAAAAGGCATGAAATAAGGGATGACCACTGTAAGCTAAACAAGACAACAAAAACTGGACTTAGGACAGAAAGGAGTAGGGGAAAAAGTAAGACAAAAAGCTCCAGTATAAAAGAAAAGAAACAGAAGTAGAAGATGTACCAAGGACGCCTCCAACCTCAATTCCTCAGGACAGACCACGATTCCTGGTTTCAGGGCCTAACAACAACATATAATGGTTTAATTGTTAGTTCAAAGAGATGAAGGCCCTGTCGTAAATTGGCTCATTGGTCTTTTTGGTCTTATCAATGAGCAGATGCCACCAAAGGAAACAGCAACTTTTGTCTGGCTCAAGATCTAGCAATACCCCTTGTATTTCTCATAATGCTGCACAAGATTAGGCAAGGCTGCCCGATCCTCTGACTGTCTTCATTTCTTGTGATCCCAGCTCCTTGGAGCTGGTCAGGTCAAAACACTGGTTAAGCGGCATGAAGGGATATGGATAGTAAAGCAAAATAAAGAGATGAAGGTGGTGGAGAGAAGCAAGGATTTTAACCTGAATCTTAAGGTGACAGCCTCAAAAGTTTGCAGAAACGAACTGATCAAAGCTTTTATTTTCAATTTTGTTCCTTAACCACTGACAGCAGGTGCTTTGCTATGCTAATATAAAGAAAAAAAATGTGTGTGAAATACTGACTCTGATGTGAACAAATTTCTGAGATTTATAAAATAAAAAACATAAAGGGTCGTAAAAAAAATGAGTAAGAATCTGAATTCATTTTTTTGTTTGTTTATTGGTGATTACAAAAATAAGTAAAGGCCATAACCCATAACAGCATTATGGTACAGGAAGATCCAGGATCTTTAAACCCTGTTTGCGTGTACTGAAGTACTTAGTATGTTTAACTTGTGACCTTGCAGTTATACACCAAAAGGCATGAAATAAGGGGTGACCACTAAAGCCGAAAAAAGACAACAAAATCAGGACACACAAGAAAAAGAGAAAAACTAAAATGAAGATTTCATTATAAAAGAAAAGAGGCAAAATTAAAAGTGACACCCATCATCCGTCCATTGATCTTCAGAGCAATTACATTGAGCTTTCCATTCAAGGATTTTATTGGTGGTTTTATGGCCATATGACACACGAGGGTCATAGAGGAGCCCAGGGGAAAGTAAGATGATAGAATTAGTTAAAAGAGGGAACAGATCAAACGACAAACAGCAGAGAAATGATTTACACTAAAAAATGAATATTATCTCTAAAAGCATATATGGACGCCACAGAGAGATGATTTACAATGTAAAAAAAATATCATCTCTTCTTACAAAAATAAGCAATAGCCATCAGCCATAACAGCATTATGGTTCAGGAAGTCTCAGGATCGTTAAACCCCATTTGTGTACAAAAGTACTTAGTACATTTAACTTGTTTGTTTGTTTGTTTATTGGAGGTTTTAGGGCCCCACAACACACAAGGGTCATGGAGGAGCCCAGAGGAAAGTTAGAGCATAAAATACCGTGGTAGAGTATGTGAATTTCATGGTGTTTGTTTGTCCTGTTGATGAACGGAAAACCCGAAACGTCCAGTTTAATTGTGTTTTTTTGTTCTTACGGAAGTTCACACACTCCTACCACGGTATTTTATTCTCTTTGACGACCCAGCTTCCAGCAGCCTCTACTTTTGTTTTAGAGGAAAGTTAGATAAAAGAATTAGTTACAGGAGGGAACAGATCAAACCACAAACAGCAGAGAGACGATTTACACTTAAAAATGAATATCATCTCTCAAAATACATATCGACACCACAGAGAGATGATTTACAATGACAAGGAATATCATTTCTCCTTACAAAAATAAGCTACGGTCATCACATATAACAGCATTATGGTACAGGAAGACCCAAGATCTTTAAACCCCCTTTGTGTACAAAAGCACTCAGTACGTTTAACTTGCAACCCTGTAGTCATGTACCAAAAGGCATGAAATAAGGGATGAGCATTGAGTTGCAAACCAAAACAGCAAAAATAGGACATCGCAGAAAAAGGGAAAAAGTAAGACAAAAGCTTCAGTGTAAAGGAAAAGACACAGAAGTAGAAAAGCCCACCAAGGTCTCCTACCAACCACCCGCATTCAAGGATTTAAAATAAGCACAAACTTTGAGATCATGTAAGTAAAAATACCAAAAAACAAAACAAAAAATAAACTAATCTAGGGTAAAACGGAGCGGTAAAACATTTAAGACTATAATAATAATAATCAAGCAAGGTTGTGACAGAACAAAAAAAAAAAAAAGAAAAAAGAACCTGAACAGTTCAAAAAATCATGGCACATAAATCTAAGTAGAGAACAGTTATAGTTATAGTGCATGTTCAAATAGGATATAGATTTCTCAATCAATGGTTGCAGGAATGCATCGACTACATCGCGAGTGTGGGTTTGTGTGTGTGTACGTGTATGTGTGTGTTTGTGTGTGTGTGTATGTGTGTGTGTGTTTGTGTGAGTGTGTGAGTGTGTGTGTGTATGTGTGCGTCTGTGTATGTGTGCGTCTGTGTGTGTGTGTATGTGTGCGTGTGTGTGTGAGCATGAAAATGAGAGATAAAATGGGAGCTGGCTCAGAAAATAAAGGGCTGAAGAATATGATTGTGACACAGTCCCAGGATGAGATGAAGCCATAAAAAGAACGGGAAAAAAACAACAGATAAACAAAAAAGGCAAACGTCATCCTACTTGTTTCAAACCTGGACTTGCCACGGCACCCATAGCCTGGCCACAGCCAGGAAGGCAACTGATAAGTGTTTTGTTGTTGAGAATCTTCACTGAGATGAGATGGACTGTAAAATGGGGTTTACAAGTGTTGGACCTAATCGTAAAGATATGCCCCTCTCTCTCTCTCCTTACGTTCCTCTCCCCACTTCTCACTCTCTCTCTTTCAAACACACACACACACACACACAACACACACACACGCAATAAGAAAAACCATGAAATCCAGCTAATCAATAGTTGTGTGATAAATATGATATTGCAGTCAATATGAAAGTGTTACAAGCTCTGTTAATTTTGGCGGCAAAAGCCATTATAAAACAATAACAAGCAATTGACAGCTCAGAGAATCGACAGACATAAATTCTGGAATGTAATTTTCGTTTTTTAAATGGTCGGAGTTGGATAAAATAGTAGTACAATATGTCATACGATATATATATAAAAAATTATGTACAATAATCAAGTTTCATATGAACTCATTTGAAAAAAGTTTGATAAAAATGGCATCAGAAGAATTTTCACCTTTTAAAAAAATAATGTAATTCCACGGGCTCACACTCTTTACCTTTCAAATACAAACCAATAATGAGAGTTAAAAAAAAAATGGATGGCTTTCACTGTTACTGGTTCTTATAATTTTACCTCTAAACAAGGACAGACAAGATAAAAGTTTAAAATATTCAAGTTTGCATATTATATCACAAGCACCATACTCTCTGCTAATGGCATTGAAGTTAAGGCGTTTCAGCCCCCCAAAAAATATATTTTGCAGACAGGGGCAGACAGTTTTACGTGCCATCTCCTCTCTCTCTCTTTATAGCACATAACACTGCTTGAGACTATTAATGTTGATTTGTTGTTTTTTTTACCCAAAAGACAACCCTGCAACAAGGCCTGCAAAAGAGTGTGTGTTGTTTATATGTAAAACCTTCTATAAAACTACCACCCACTTCACTTACCCATTGCTTTTGGGGTTGTTTAAATATAATCTTACACCTTTTAAGGGGACTTTTTAACCTCTCCATCCCCCCTCCCCTTTCCCCTTATTACACTTACCATACATATTTGCCAGATCCCTTCTGTAGATCAAATGCAAGGCAGTCTGGGAAAACTTGTCACATACCAAAAAATCTAATTTCTTTAATTGAGTGTTTATGTCTTCGAAATGGATTTTTCATTATCATTTTGCGTTTTGAATTATTACATAATAATTAGAACCAGAGTAATGGACATTTAAAGTTACAAAATTGATGCTCGAGAGAAAGTTAAAAGTCGAGAAAATCAAGGTTGAAGTTTCAACTTTTCTTTGAACACTCTAACTTTGTCAAAGTGAAGGTCTGGTTGCCCAGTCAAGTGCGGGAAAAATACCCCGGCACCTTGAAAGACGAAACACTGCTGGGCTCGCCCGTGGGAGAGGACCGGACTGGTGCCAGACGCTGTCCGCCAGAAAACGGGGAGAGGACAGGCCGCAGAGCTCTTACGGTGATCAGGACCTCCCGTGTTGCTTGCGGATTTTCGATAGTGCAGAGATATTTCTTGCTCGTTGAAGTTCTAGATGGACTTTGTTGTCAACTTCATCACAATATAGGTCTTTCTTTTGGTCTAAATCATCAGAATAATGCAGGGGCAGGTCCACTGACTATCTTTTTTAACCTAAACTTGTGATTCAAGCCGATTCTATTCGTCGGTCTGCAATATTGTTTCTCTTCATCGTCCTTAGAAACTGCTTTATCCGACAAGATTGATTTCAATTGAAAACAAATATAATCAATAAAATCAAGTAAAATATTTTCATAAGTAACTATAATAGATTATTTCCTTGGTTGCAGGAGTCAAGGATAATTTTTTTCTTCCAGAATGATGAAAAAGCTGAGAAGGAAGCAAGATAACCCTAGCCGGTTCCACACAAAGCTTGGATAGAGACTTCTGACATGCACAACATTCCATTGTATTCATGCGCACTATTTGTCAATGAAACACCAGAGAAACAAGCTTTTCAACAATTTGTAATATTTGTAGGTTGGGGTAAAAAGAGTCAGCCAAAGTAGCAATTCAAGTTGAATGAATAAAGTCGCTCATTCTTTTGAAATATTAAATTAGACAGGGTTGATAGAAAATAAAAAAAAATAAAAAAATTATAAAGCATATGCACATGTAAAATATTATTTGTAATTGAATCTTGAATGGTTAAAGGAACTTTTGAAACGGTAATCCATTTTCACCCCTGAATTGACCTCACTGTCTAAAATAGCCTTTGGCTCATTTCGATGCTCTGCGCAATGTGATGGGTTTCTCAAGACCGTCTCATAAATGTTGTTTTTGTATGATTGGTAAAATGACAAAGTAAACAGACTATCTCATTTTTCATCTCAAAATAAGTGTAATTTTACATTTGGCAAAGTCCTCCACCTAAATTACACTATTCTTACAGGCGCCAAAGATCCCAAGGTGTAAGATCATAACATTTGAAATGCCTCTTTCACTGAGGTAGAGATTGAATTATTTGTAGGAAAAGACTACTCCTGTTATAACCCTCTTAGCTCAAAGCCTGGTGGCTCCAGGTTTTAAAAATGCATAAATATTCCAATCAACCCTTAAATTTGAATCCAACACACAAAAAACCATCAAAATTTGCTGACTCCTGTGTTACAGAAATGAACCCAGTGTAAATTCGCACAATAATTGAAAATAAAATTTCTTTAACCCTAAACATGAGAATGCTTGTTCCTACTCAATCTGTGATCTTAATCTGTTATCTCGTAATCTAAAAGTCATAAAGCAAATGTCGCATGACTCAATATCTTGAAGTAGCAAAGCGTTTTTTTGGATGAGGTCTTCCAAGAATATAAAATGATACCAATAGTGTTTTTTGGACTAGACCTTCCAAGAATATAAAATGATACATATAGTGTTTATTTGGACTAGACTTTCCAAGAATCTAAAATGACACCAATAGTGTTTTTTTTTGGACTAGACCTTCCAAGAATCTAAAATGATACGTATAGTGTTTTCTTAAATACCAAATATATCTTTGTAAAAGGAATTTAAATGAAAATACAAATAAAAATACAAAATGATCATCAAATTTTCAGCAACTACGAGTAGAAGAATCTGACTTAATAAATTTCAATTTAGACCCTCCTCGATTGTCATTTGGCACTCACCTGAGATCAATTTACTATTTTGCATTGGTGGAAAGGGTTCTCCGCTTCAGCACAAAACGCAGCCACCATACATACATTAAGTATTTCAAGCACAATCATCAGCATTGCCAGGTGCAGAAAGCATTTGGATTGCAGTTTAATTTTTTGTCGTGCAAGAACATTTGGAACCAAGCCTGATTTTAAAATTACAGGTTCATACTGCACTGGTTAATTAATGGAGTTTTCTAATGATCAAATTTGCAAAAAGTTTCTAGAAACTGAGACTGCAGAAGAAATATGCCACTCTATAAAATAATCAATACAATCAAACGGGCCCGACAATGACAGAATCAGCTGTGTCAATTTTCATTGAAACTGGATATAAAGTAAACACATGTCAATTAGAATTTGGACCAAAGATTCAGCAATAAATATTAAACTGAATGTTCCTTACTTTACAAATGAAATAAAAAACAAAACCCCCCAAAAAACCAACAAACAAAACTAACAAAGACTTCACTTACATAAATATGATAGGGAAGCAAATTCCAACCTTCTCTTCAAGCCTACTTTCATTGCATAGAAAAATTGGAATAAAAAATATTATTTGCAACCGACAATTATATGAGAAGTGAAGGCATTCCCTTCAATTTTCTCACCAGTGAAGACAGGTAATAAGAGAGGCTTAAAAAAAAAAAAAACCCAAAAAACTGATGGTAATAATATCACCTCGTAAAGTTTTCCAAAAGCCCAATTCTGACCCCTACATCTTTCCATCCTTCCAACGCTCAGGCTAAGCAGTCACCCACTCATTTCAACTGAAACATCAGCTCTTTTTGATCTGAAAACCAGTGTTGATCCAAGCCGTCTCTGCCTGTGACTCCATCTTGGGCAGCCAGTGGTTGTGTCCTTCATTGCGCATCCAGAATTTTTTGAATCCCAGGCGTCGAAACTTGAGGTAATCAGAGTGGATATCTTCATACCTGTTTGGATAGGAATCATAAAAACCAAACTCGATTGTCTAGAATTGGTAATTTGATTTGGTTTTGACAAATGACAAATTGCTTACTTAAAACCAAGAGGTAAGAAATATTGAGAGACGTTATGGGTATGAGAGGAAAAGTAAGATAAGCAGAAAAGACCAAGTCCATCTATATTAGAAGGGTGAACTCCCAAATGTCTCTCATCTTTTGAGTAAACTTATCTCTATCTTTCTTGCTTCTTGTCATTCATAGATGGATTCCATCAGCCCTTAACTAATGACTAAAACCAAAAATACTAATAAGGACACAAAGACCCATCAAATGAAAGAAAATTAAATGAAATGAAATCATAATTTATTGTCCATTAGACCATAATATGTATGGACATTTTTCTTAAGTTGCACATGCCTCCACTTGCCCTCACACATACATACATAACTGTCACAACTGATATTTTTGACCGTCATTGTCTCAGACTAAAACAGTTTGTGTCAATTTAGGATTTTTATGGCCAATCCCTTGGTATCAAAGAGTGTCTATATTATAAATTCAGTTTCCAACTTTGTTGACGGAATCTGTAGTCAGAAGGCAAGAGCTGAAAATAATTACTTAGTGGATGCATTTTGCATGCACTGATTGTTGATTTGAGACAGGGAGTTTTGCTTCCTGCTCATGAACACAGGCAACTCCAATCATTTCAGTTTTTCTATTCATAGCAAGAGACTAGTAGGAGGCAGACAAGCTGAGCCAAAATTTGTATTTTTTTTCAAGACAACGCTCACAGCAAATTTTTCAGGTCCAAAGAATCAATTCCTCTTTGACAGTGTGGAAACCATGATTAATTTAACTCATTCCCAGACAAGGCTTTTTGGACTCTGTGTCACAGGCAATCTCAACCGGAGGCAAAAGTAACTGTATTCCCAAGAAAAGTATTGTTGTAAGTTTGGTAGAACTTGCAACGGCAGAGAATTAAGAATAGTACAGATTAAAATATCAGCTGTTACGTAGAAACAACTGCTATAAAACTTAGTAAGAATTCAGAGAAAATTTTGAAATAAGAAAGAAGTGAAGCCAATTTTCAAATTTAACTCAATGTGACTGCTTGCAAATTCGACAAAACCCATAGAGCTGTGATAATCCAAATTGTCAAAATGTTTCAGAATAAAAAACAAATTGCAACAGAAAAATCCATGAGTTTTGAGTTGTTCTACATTCATTTGAGTGAAATGTAATCGGATCATTGTTTAAACTTATTGAGTCACAAACAATGGGAGAACTACAAGAAGTTTCAAGCACAAAATGAAATTTCATGCCTCAGTTTAGAGAAAACAAGTCTACTTCTACTTTCATTTCCTTTGTACACCAACTAAAAATCGGTATTTGTAAATGACTGATAAAAAAAAATTCTAGAGACTGATATCGAAGATATATTGTGGATTTACAGACAAAGATTGCAGGATACCAAAGATATATCGTGGATTGGCACAGAATGAGTTATGACACAACAAATCAATAAGCATCAGTGATGATGTTGAGAAAAGTGAGTTTCCCAGCTGCTCCCAACACCCAAATTTTAACATACAATAAGAAATCCACCAATAACAAAGTAATGGACCAGGAAGACACAGGATCCTCAAATCCCCTTTTGTGAACAAAAGTACTTGGTAAGTCTACCTTGTTACTTGGCAGTCAGGTACCGAAAGGTAATGAATAAGGGATGACCACTGAAACACAAACAAAATAACAAAATCAGGACAGAAAAAGAAAAGGTAGAAAAGTAAGATGATAGCGTCAGTTTAAAGAAAAAAAAAAAAAAAAGCAGAAGTAGCGCTCATGAGGGACGTGTCCAGCCACAATTCCCTAATCAACAGACCACACACTCAGGTAGCTGTCGAGGGAAAGACAACATTAGAGGCAAAAACAGTTGAACACTCACTGCGACGCCGGTGGTTGGTCAGTGAAAAGGTGCCATTCGATCAAGACCTGGGGCAGGTGTTGCAGGATGTTCTCAGCCAGGAGGTTCTTCAGGATGGGCCACTCGTTGCTTTCTACATCTATTTTCACAAGAGAGACACTGTCCTGAGATGGGGGGAAAAAACAATTTTAAAACCGAATTATTCAATAACTCATAACATTATGAAGAAAAGAGAAGCTGGCACTGGGAATAGATGAAAATATACAGAAAATAGTATTGGCACAGGGTCAAGGTGAGTCAAAGCCATAGAGAGAAAGGAAAAAAAAACAGGAAGTCATCAGAGGAGGGAATTGAACACAGGACCTGCCACGGCACTGACTTGCCTGGCCACTGCCAGGACAGTGGGCTTACCAACTGAGCAGATTGAGTGGCAGATGACTAATAATACACATTTATGCTGTACATTTTCTATAAATAAATAGTTCAATGTGCTCTACAGAAGTTCTATGAATATCAACATTCACTCTGCAACTTGCATAATTAGATAAAGAATTTTATAGAGAAAAAAGAGTATAAATTGATTGAAAAGACATGTAGAATAAAAATAATATACTGTACACATAACTAAACACTCTGTGAAACAAGACTCTTCTGATGAATACAGTTTAAAGGTAAGCAATAATCATAATAATAATAATGATAATAATAATAATAATAACAATAATAATAATAATAATAATAATAATAATACAAAGATTTGATCCATGTGCTCATTTTAATGTTAAAAAAAAACAAACCCACTTATAATAAAAACTTACAATGGTGTGACCCAGGCTCTTCATGATGGAACTGAACTTCATAATTTTCCAACGGTCGCCTGGCTTTGTGTAGCCGTCTGTTCGTGGGACGAAATCATCTCTATCGGCTGCCCCAATTCCCAGTTTCTTAAAGAAAACTTGTCGACTCCGCTGGTGATCCTCTTGGCTCATGCTGGTTGTCATGGTAACAGAGATTTGTTTGTTTATTGGAGGTTTTAGGGCCCCATGACACACGAGGGTCATAGAGGAGCCCAGAGACACAATTCAGTTAAACAGCTACACAGACTTGTAGGGTTCGGTCAAAAAATCATCAGGGTACTGACATTATGGCCCATCTCAGATAGACTAAAATGACAATTTACCACCAGATCGTTTCATTTGATACCAAAGATTTATACACATAGAGCCAAAAATAAAAAATGAGTTTACAAATGGATAATTTGTGTATAAATCTGATATCCTTATAAAAAAATCAAACAACAAAACTCTAGTGAAATGGAAGCAGACATGTGTCAAGTAGTTTTCATCGATCATCTCCAAAGCATAAAAAATAAAACAGACAACTATGGTAGCCTTTCCTTAGTACCAACTAGAACTTGAAACTGGAATTTTCTTAAACTGAGTTATAATAAAGCATCTGCTTCGACTTTTAGGAAATGTGGATCAAAGGACTTTGCATTTGTTTTCATATCCCAGCTAATGTGATTGAACATAAATAATATCATCTTGTGCTGTTGTTTTGAATCTGACTGATATAATATGAGGTAATGACACAAGACACAGTTTTCATTTGGCAAGTCTTGCTCATTCCTAGCACTAACTCAAACTTTGAAGTCGATCGAAGCCAATAGCATTCCTTTTGGGATAGTCAGTAACAATTAAAGCAGAGCGTTTACCTTGGATCAAAGGAGAAGACTGTGCAGTTGTGGTAGGCCATTGCATCATCAAATCGAAAATCATTGGCAATGCTGAAGTTTATGAAGAATAATAAAAATTAAACCGATGGACATCAAAGTGCCATTTATTTTCATTCAAACAAACATATTTTCATTCTTACACACAATTTAAGTGCTCGCAGTAAAATATCAGTAGCACTAAAAATTAGTTCATCGAAATAACTGTAATCATGAAACAACACGAAAACCCTCCGCTGAGTTTGATGAGAATGAGACATCAGCAATTATGAAAGAATATAAATGAAAGTGACTGGGAATACAGAACTGTAAAACAAATCCATTTTAACAGAAGTTAGAAAATAATGCCTGGAGTTTTCAGTCAGAAAAGATGGAATTTGAAATGAAAAAAAGAAGACTCACCCGAAAGAGTAAACAATGCATGGTTTTCCCTTCCTGACAGGCGTGTAGGGCTCGTCAAAGCAGACAGGCCAGTTCCCCATCAAACGCACATCTCGACATAAGTAGTCCATTGAATTCCAGTCTCTGTAATAAATATAACCACAATCAGTACTTGAAATATGAAACTGTGATCAAACACACTTAAAATACTGATCAGATACAGTTGATAGAATTGATTTAAAAAATAAATTTGAAATCAGCATTCTAAAAATTGTGCCTCTTTAAGAGAAACCTATTGGCAAAACCATACTGATGATGATGGTGCAGTTAGTTTCCACCTTTTAATGCTATCTTTATATCAGTGTTTAGGATGGAGAAAATAAATGACTTCTTCACAAATGGTATTACACAAAGCCCTCAACTGTTTCAATATGCAAATAAGATACAAAAAAAAAAAATCTTGATTAAAATTCCCTCCAAAGTAATTTGCAGTCATGCAAATTGAAACAGAACCCCCCCCCCCCCCCCCAACAGATTTGGTAGTCAACACCAAATTGCACAGTGTACTTGTATTAGGAAAATTGTATTCCATTTGGAAAACTTGCCATTAGCTAAAATTATAGGGGTTTGTATCAAGCATTATGTGCATCTATCTCTGTGCAACATGTGTATTGAAATACCTCTTCTGGGCATATAAAATTAATTCTAAGTCTACATTCCAATAATTAATCTGTTATTGCGGAAATTGCTATTTGAAACCACAAATTTTGCCGACCCCCCCCCCCCCCCTCCCCATGCAAATTTTGCCTTAAACATTCACTAATTTTACACGTTCATTCTACTATTCGGATTCAGATTCAGATTGAGACAACTTGATTCCAAAAAGGCAATTGAATGTTATAATGATGTAAAGATACAAATAAAAAGTCAATGGAAATCAGAAATGAAATAAATTAATGCCTAAACACAACTCATAGCACATTATGTAAGTCACAAACTATGTTATCATCTGTGGGGAGCAGCACAGAGTCGTTGAAAATATCACAGAGTTTGGCAAAAGGAGTAAAAACCAAACAATGGATGGTCACTTCGCCTGTGGATATCCATGGATTTTTGCATTGCTTTCATTTTAATTCCCCAATGATCCCCTGTTCAAAAGACTTATCAAAGAAGGCACAGAAGAAAATCTTCTGTTGTCATAGCTCTGCCATATTTCCAAAACCAAAAATAGCAACGCTATAAAGGGGGAATGCAGGCAAAAAAAAATATATATATTTATACGGTTGTAAAATGATAGCTTTTTACTTAAAAACTATTTTTTAAAGTTGTGTGGCAACAAGAGGTAGGTATTGGGGGGGGGGGGGGGGGGGGGGGGGGGGGGGGGGGGGGGGGGGGGGGGGGGGGGGGGGGGGGGGGAGGGGGGGGG
>JBCIKM010176633.1:0-13117 GCA_039654465.1 Melibe viridis | reverse complement strand
GGTGTGTCTGAATTATGCCCGCATCGACAGTAATACTCAGTTCCACTGAGTCAGTCGATATAATTGAAGAAGAAGAAATTTTGATTGATGAATAAAATGAAATTCAACATAAGCATTTGCTCATTGCAAATATTCTTTTTCAGGGTGAAACCGGCAACCCAGGACCTGAGGGAATCACTGGCGAACAAGGACCTCTCGTATGACCATTCATATCTATTCCTTCTATTCTGCTGACAAATAGCCTCATTTTTAAGACAGAAAATGTGTATGATATAACACAAAACTATCTCATCTAAGTCACTCTCCTACAAATTTCATCACATCAGACTTCTCACTCGTAATTTAGTTTAGAGTAATAATAATGATAATGATTGGATAACACTTATAGCGCGCATTTCCATTAGTGGATAATCCTCAATATGCATTACAATAATGAAGATATTGAGCTATTCATATTATTTATTCAAAGTAGACTTTGATCTTTATCCAGTTTGTATGGTCTTGTGACTTACGTGTTTATTTGCTTGTTATTCTCATCGAACTTTCCAATTTTTGTTGCCCCTCATTTGGTTATTTTACAACTGACAAAAATCCTGGTGAAAACTCCCAGTGGATCAAATATGGGCCAATTTTGGCTTTTGGAGTTATTTTAAGCCTTCACCTTAAAGACTAAATAGTATCAGTATGTCAATCTTTAGGTTTATGAGTTTACCTCATTGTGTCTGGAATTCATTACCTTTTTTTACTTAGTTTCTTACAACTTGTCATGCATTACTAGGGAACACACACACACACACACACACACACACACACACACACACACACACACACACACACACACACTCTCTCCTCTTCCCCTGCACACACCCAAAGGATTTGGTTTCTTTTAATGAACTTCTGTTTTTCTATTTTTCAAGGGAATGCCAGGACCTGCAGGACCAAAGGGTAACTCAGGACCCAATGGAATCAAGGTGAGGAAGAGTGGGCAATCCAGAACGATCGTGATCTCTTTCATTTTTTTACTTGGGTTTCTTTTTGAGCTTTTATTTTTTGTCTTTTGGTTTTGTGTTTCTTTGCCTTTTTGTTTTTTTTGGTGGGTGGATTGGAGAGGGAAGGGAGGTGATGGGAAAAGTGAAAAGAAAGAGACACAATGACAGAGACAGAGAGACACAACAAAGAGAGAGAACAGACAGACATATAGAACAGACAATGAGAGAGAAGAGACTGACAGATAGACAGAGAGACAGGATAAACTAACACCAAGAAAGAGCAGTATTTGTGTTTGCAATGCATGGCCCGGTCAAATTAATTTTTATTTTTCAGAATTATTTTTGTTTTATTTCCTAAACACCTTAGTGTTTTGTCATGTCCATCCTGCATTCTGTCTTCCCAGGGACACAGAGGCTCTGTTGGTATGACTGGTCCAGAGGGTCCTCATGGACCCAAAGGAGAGATGGGTAACCGAGGCCCCGAGGGACAAAAAGGAGAATTTGGACCACCAGTGAGTGTTTCCAGCCTCAAGTCACATGATTTGTTGGTTTTATGGTGAAGCTGGAGTTGACTGCTTTGTTGGTTTTAGGGTTTATTTTTTTCTGTAATGTACGACTTTGATGGGAAATTCTATCTAGGAAAGGTACACACTTCTATGTATATCAGCCTGTATTTTCGGTAAAATATTTACACGGAAAACTTAATGATTACAATCTATTTATGCCTTTGCTATTAATTTGAAATTTTGAAGTATCTAGTGCTATTTAGTGAAAGTTCAGGATTATTACGTGGCATTTAATGGCCAAAACCTACCAGGCCTTCAACTTGTAATGTTTCTTATCTAATGCTTAGTTTGGAGTTGAACGGATAAGAACGCTTGCAGATTGTTTGATTTTATGTCCATCTTTAGTTTTAATGAGAACTGAGATGCACAGTGCATCGTATGAGTGTCTGTAGAAATGCCAAGCCACAATTTTGGCATGCCCGTGTAAATCATTACAAGGCATTTCATCAAGAGGAGTGTTCCTACTAGATGTACATTTTAAGGAGACAAAGTCTAAGAGAAAAAAACAATTCTCATAAAAGTTTAAAAATCATAGGGTTTATACTAAATTTTACAAGTTATCCTTTTGGATTCAGCTGAATGCTTTTGTGAGTGATCACCCTTTTTTTCTTTCTTCGGTACATCATAAAATAGCACTCCTTAGAAACGACATAAATACCCGTGATTTAATACAAAGGACCTATTTGCAGATATCACCTATTAATGAAGTGTATCGGGGCAAAAATAAATAACTGGAGGCTTACTACTAAAACTCATAATATTTATCCCAATATGATACAACAGTCAGCAGATAGTGTTGATTTAATTCTTTCCTTGCCAAGGTTTTTTTCCCAGTTTCACTGTGGGATTTTCAAGTGCGGTTAGACCCCAATGGTGCCCAATCAAAAATGTGGCTCATGTAATAAAAAGTTATAAGAAAAAGTATATAATATTATTTACCATTTTGAAGAGAAGAAATGAACTGTCTTATCAGTGCAGTTGGAAGGAGATTGAGAGAAAAATGTTAAATACTTTAAAGGTATGAATGGTATATATATATGAAAAAAGTGCTCTATCTTTCAACACAACATGTATCAAAATCACCAATATCCATACACCAACATACTCTGTTTTATAAATCCATTAGAAATTTGTTTACAAACACACATGCTAAATCCCCCAAGAAGAAATAACAAAAATGAGGAAATGGATGCGTATGATGCAAAAGTTGAATCTGTACACTTTTCATCACCAGAACCATCTAAACTCATTTTAACCTCAGAATTATAATCATTGATTCAAGTAAAAACCCAACCACAAGGCTAAATTTGATAAATAACATCTATTTGTACATTGATAACTGTAACTGAATTGCTTCTAAAAGCAATTGACATGAAACACATTAAATCTAGACTTATTTTTCTCATAAGATCAACTATTACTTCATCTGGCACTAGAGGCTTTCAAGCCAAAGCGAAACACTATTCTTTGTGATGATACAATAGTTATCGTTATTTAGTTACTCTTACAATTGGAACAGACTTGTTTGATGCTGTGTGTTTGCAACTGATATCTCGATGGTGCAGTGTGCATCAGTTGGCATGGATGGAGTTAACTGTTATCATCCTGCATGAGAAATGAGGTTCACTTACAAGAACATGTGACAGATTCAGATTCTTCTATGAAGACTTTCTGTTATTGCTCCCCACAGAAGTATCTTTCTTACAAAGGGACATCAATACAATGATTACTCTGTTATGCTAAGCACCAGGCTCATCTCTTGAACTGTTTCCATTTGTCTAGGGACCACCAGGACCTCGTGGACCAGCTGGTGCTGAAGGACTGACTGGACCTGTGGTAAGACTCCACCATTGCCTGCTTAACCTTACCACCAAATTTAGTAATGAAAATCATAATAGGTGTATGTGCAGCTCTTATCCACCGTTATCACCATGCCCTAAGCACATTGCAATATTGTATCCCTGGCAGACAACCAACATACAACACATGGAGATGCAAGCCACCTGTTAGGTGTGTTACAAGTTTTCAGACATATACAATGATGTCTACAAACAGGTGTACCTCCAAGCTTTAAATCCATCTATAATTGGCAAGTGTGGTAAAGTGCCTTACCCCAGGGCACAATGCCAATGGCCAGTGTCTATGCATTTAACAGTGTAGCCTTCACCCTTCCAGTTACTAGCCGCAGTAGCTGTTCCAAGTATTTTGAATTGAGGGAGTTTTGTTCTCCTAAGTCATCCATGCTACTAATCTGGCTCCCTGTCTTTGCTACTGTTTGGTCTCTGCCTGTGATTAACACCCCCACCATTGTAGCAATGATCATCATCACTAACACCATCTTCATCCTCTGGTTTTCAGCACTAGGTTTTGGAACTCTTTTTTTTTTAACATTGATTATAACTGTCATTATTCTTCATCTTTTAAAGATTGTAATAAACTTTAATGCTTCTTTCACTCTGCAACCTGAGTAGATGAACTTTCTTTGGTTGCTCTCAAACATCTTGTATATCAAAGTATGTGCTTGTCTTATATATAATGTTTTAATGTTTGAAATGATAATTATCAAATCGGAATTTATCTTATATTTCATAGGGACCTCAAGGAGACATGGGACCAAAAGGAGAACATGTAAGCCTATAGATGATTTGTTGATGTCTTATTGGTCTTCCTTTACTCAATAATATGTGTAATCAACATATGACCAATAAGTAAATAAATAGGAGAAAAAAAAATGGAAGCAGCTTTGAACAGTAATTTTCTGCTATTGATCTTAAATTTTAAAATAAGTTATGGTGACTTTTAGTGCAACAAGTAATTTGGCAAAAGAACAACTCAATTTTCAGATCGGATTTTTATTTTGATTTAAGAATAAGGATGCAAACTTTGTGATTGGTGAGGTTACAAACTTTATTCTGGGTTCATCATTGCATTAGAGTGTTTTAGATATTCAAACTATTTGTTCAAGCATAGCTTAATGTTTATTTCATTTCTTATTCTTGACAGGGTATGACAGGGCCAAAGGGAGAGCAAGGAGTTGCTGTGAGTTGCATTTTAAAACCATGAAGTCATTTCTTTTCCGAATTATTTTTGTCATTTTCAAGTTTACATCAGGAAAAGCACACCTCCGTTCAGTATTCGTAGAGTATAATGATGATTAGTCTATGGAATATAACACCTTTATAAAACAACAGAAGATATGCATGGTTTTTAAGTCAAGCTTTGACATATGCAAAGTTTTGTTGATTATTGAGACTAAGCTTCAGAGTGCATAGTGGTCTAGTGGCTTGTTTTTATTTTCTTGATTTCTTTTCAAGCTGTTACATCAACAAAGATATTTATGATCATGATGGATGGTCTGCTCAACAAAGGTTACCAAATGTGGATAATGTTGAGAACAATGAATTCCAATTCAAAGAGAATTCAGAATTTTTATGGCGTCAGATTGAAATTAAAAAATTATATGCAGAAGTAGGTGTTTTCCACCAAAAACTTAAACTTGAACAACCCTAAGGGCTTCAGGACACTTTTGTTTTGTTAAGAATGATCACATTTACATTCAGTTAACTGACTTGTGCATTTTGAAAACAAGCTTTTCGAATTTAAGCAATATTATACAAAATCTGTATTTCAAAACTCAATTAAATAATGTTTTTGAGGTAATTTCGTAGCATGTTCAGATTTTAAAGTATGATCTGGCTTTAACTACACAAGGACAGTCACCCTTCTTCAATGCTTTTGTTCCAACTTGCAGGGACCCCAAGGACCTCCCGGCCAGTCAAATGACCTTGGCATCTCTCCTGACGACTTCCCCAGAGCCCAGAGAGACCAGGGTGTGGTGGGCAGAAGCAGCAGGCGCAGACGAAGAAGGAGAAGGAGGGCTGTGGAACCTGAGGATGTGGAAAACGACTTACAGAATGTGAGGTCAAGCCTTCTGGCCAAGCAAGAATCTGGAGTGGATATTCAGGTGTGTTGAATGGATTATCATTGTTTTGTGTGCGTGTTTCGGGGTTATTTGTATATGCCTGTTTGCATGTATGTGTATTTTGTTTATTTTAAAATAATGCAACATAACACGTTTAGAGCTTGTAGGCAATTAATGCCTTAAAATAATGGCGATACAATTCAAAAATACCTAATAAAGTTCCAACGTGACAGGAAATCATTTAGTGGTACTATCAAGGTATTGAAAAAATGTCCTTGTCTTTTTTCTTAATTTTCAAAGACATACAAACTAATTTTTTCTCTCTTCCGATCATCTTATTGGATGATGCAGCGATGATAAAGAATTCTTGCACCAGATCGGTCATTAAGCTTTAATCATTTGATTTGACATGAAGTCGACTTTGCAACTTAAATGGTGATAAAACTTCATTTTCTTTGCTTGCTCTACATTCTGAAGAAGATGTTAGAGGGTTTTGTCTTGTTTTATTCTGTTTAGTTTTTTTTTTTCTTACGTTTATCTCTCTTTCTTTCTTTCTTTCTTTTTTTTTTTTTTTTATTTGGGGGGAGGGGGGGAGTGCTGGTGTTCATTTTTTGTAATTGTTACTGTTGTGGTTGATGTTTTACATGAGGCTTACTCTGAAATCATGAACCAACCATTTTTCTTAAATTTGGAGCCAACAACTGCTGATGCTTGATTTCCTTCATGTCTCTTCAGGTTGGAGAAGTTGTACAACAAGTGTCTAAAGTTCTGCTCAGTCACATTGATCAATTGAAAAAGGAGGTGGAGAGCATCAAATATCCTGACGGAAAGAGAGAAACTCCTGGCCTGACCTGCAGAGAGATCAAAATGGCTCACCCATCTTCCAAGAATGGTAAAATATGAACTCTTTTATTTCATTTTTCAGAAGCCTTTTCAGCATCCTTTCTTTCATTTACCTATCTTATTTATCCATCTGTCAGTCTGCCTTCTGTCTGTCCATCTAATCATTTTTTTTTAAACTTTTTTTTGGTGTGCGTGTGTTCACTGACTCAATTTTCCACTTTTTTGTTTAGATAGCATAACTAACGTTTTTCTTTATCAATTAATTTTCAATTTCAGGATTTAGTTCTTATAATTGAACTGAGATCAAATATATGAAATAGTGAATAAAAATAATAGCAAATATGAATATATTTATATCGCTGTCACCCTCATTTGTTTCCTTGTCTATGGTATTTGAATTGGATAGATGTTTCAACTTTCAGGCTGGTATTACATTGACCCCAACCAGGGATATGTTGACGATGCCATCAAGGTGTTCTGCAACATGAGCTCAGAGTCTGTGCAGACATGTGTTCACCCCACTCAAAAGACCAAAGCTGTAAGTTGGAAGAGATGTGGTAGAGGAGAAGTCTAAAGAAATATTGCATTATTTTATTTAAAGAGCTGGGTTTTGTCCCAGTAGGCGACACCCACTTGTGAGTCATGGAAAGGTTTAATTGATATAGATTGTCTCAATGGTTGGACAACCTTGGACTGGCAATCCAGAATTCTGTGGTTTGAGTCCCAGCTGTGGAGGTCAACTTTTTGAGACAATTTATTTTCAGTATTTATTTACCTATCTCTATGGCTTTGTCTTGTCCTTCTGTTGACACCGTACTCATATAACTATTTCCACTGACTTCTTGGTTTATCCTAGCTGGGAAAATGGTGGCTCACTCTGGGACTCTTGATTTCCAAAGTGATAGTGATCAAATAATGTAAAGAAAAAAATAATAAATAGGCTGCAACTGTTATTGATTACTTTGACCAATGGGAGAATTCTTTCGATGTCACAGGGGCAATAAGCTGATTCACAGGGAAAGGCTAGGTTGCGGCCTTGTTTACACCTGAAAGTAGCACACTATACACCCCCTGACATTATCTATGTCCCTGAGATTTCTTATATATCGATAATGTTTTATTAGTCCCTTATATAGAAAAAATTTGTTCGGGTATTGTTTTGTTGGTTAACGTTTTTGTTTTTGTTTCAGCTGTTACTTGGCAGCTTTGCTTTACGATTCTCTTTAGGTTGTGGCTCTTGTCATATCTGCTTATGTGAATAAGCCCTCTTTCTGTAACATTTTTTTTAAAGCCACTGAAATTGGTGTCATGTACCTGAAATCAGGGTCTGGTTGTCCCTGAAAACTTGGCAGCTCTGACTTAGAATTGAAAGAATTAGGAAAAACAAAAGTCAAGGCTATCTGTAAGAAGTGGAAGATGCATTGGCAAATCTTTACTCGTTAGTGAGTAGTAAAAATCATTGGGGAAAAACCCCATTTCTAACCATCCTTTAATTGCAGGAGTAGGCCATTCCCCATTCACGGGATGAGCATCAAAAGGAATTGTTGGTGCAAGACCATTTTTGCAACTGACAGTTTTTTTTTCTTAATTTCTGTTCTAAACAACAGTTAACAATTTTTTTGATATGCAGAATAAAAAATGTATCATTATTCAGGTGTTTGGTGCATAAATATACCAATACCAACAAAATTCCATTTTAAGTCTTTAAACTTTTTTTTTCTAAATATAATGGAAACCGGTAAGTCAGCTATTTGGTATCGTTTTGAGTTTGTTACTGAAAATATGCCTAGATAAAAATTGTATCATTTTGAGCTCTGTTCTTTCACCTTTCAATTGATATCAGGTTTGCTTTTCAGAAATTTATAGGGAGAATTTTGTCATTGAAGCAAACCAATAGTGACCTTAACATTAAAACACTGTCCCCTGTAGGCAGAGCACAGCAAGTAGTCTGTAAATTTTTATCACATGAATGTGAGTGCGTAGTCAAGGAGTTAAGGGTATTTTATAATCAGATATTCTTACTGTTTTCATGATCATAACTTGTATTTGTATTTGCTACTTTGAATTTAATGCAAATGTTTTAAAATTCAGTCTCCAGAAAGGTTCATGCGTCCCAAAAATAGTAAAAAGAAAGAACCTGCCTTTGATGATCTCAAAGGTGGATTTAAGGTGAGGGGAACTGTCTCAGATTTTTATTTATAATAGTAATAGGATTATTAGTTCTGTTGATCAATCAGTACAATAGCAAACTATGTGGGACTTTTGTCAAGTCATGAAGTGTTAAGTGACATCAACTACATTTTGTTTGCATTTAATAAAAGCTGTTGATCAGGAACATTATCAGTTGATGCTTACTTATGATGAAGAAAACTTCAGATCATAATTGTCACACTCAATGGTGAACTGTGAAAGCGTTTATTTCTTTTTGTTAAATTTTATTAAAAATTGCATCTCAAGCATTTGGAGGCAATACTTGCCAACAAGCTTTAAACATGTTATGCTATATTTTGCTAAGAAGTGATCACTCCATGTCATGATAAAGGCATAGTGGATTTTTCCTAAATGTTAAGGATGATACGAGATATTCAGATATTAAAGTAATCAGTCGACATGTTTCAATAAACCTGTCAGGATGAGCTTTATTGAGAGACAGATATTTATTATTAATAATGAAAATTAAAGAGACACCCTTGATTTAAGGCATCTGTTTGTTCTTGCAGATCAAGTATGTCAGTTTAATTCAATTGAACTTACTTCGATTGTTATCGGAGTCTGCGACTCAGACCTTCACCTACATGTGCACCAATTCTGTGGCCTGGTATGACGATGAGAACGGAGGCATGGACAAAGCCCTGGCTTTGATTGGCAGCAACGATTATGAGTTCAATACTGCCAAGTTCAATGACGATCAAGTAACGCATGATGGTTGCAGGGTAAGCTGGTCTATAGGCAATAAGCCTTGCAGGAGCACTGCTAGCTCTAGGATAGCACAAAGTATAGTAAAACAAAAGCAGCAACAGGCTTGTACCAGCAATAAATTTGCATGTCTTTTTTATACATTTCATTTGACTACTTTTCTTCCTTTTAGTCATTATAGTCATCCTGCCTTTTCTTCTTTACGGGGTAAAAATACTGGCTCCCTTTATACTGCCATCAACATTCTCTACCTTTTAGCATATAACCTCTTCTCAAATAATAGCTTTGATAGCTCAATGGTTAACACACCTCGCTGAATGAGAGCGTCAAGCAATCACAATTGTGGCTAGTATCTGGAGTGGTGACGCATAGGGTCACTTCCCAGCTCTGCTGCCCCATGCAAAGCTTCTGGCCATTGACGTTGTGCCATTGGGTAAGGCACTTTATCATACTTACCTCATCCTATCGAAGATGGATGTAAAGCTCGGAGGTCGCTGTGGTTGCAGATCAAACAACCTTGTCTCTGTTCGAAATATTGTAACACGCCTAACTGGCAACTTTTCTCATCATGTGTTACATTTTGGTTGTCTGCTGTAAAACGCTTACAGCATAGTGATGACCGTGATTGAGCGCTATATATATGTCCATATTTTACATTTATTTTTATTAATAAGAATATTTCTTCATTATTCATCAATATGGTAATTTGTCGTTTGATGCAAACATAGAAATGAAAATGATATTTTTTCTCTCACTCTTAGTTTCTACATGGCATACCGTTGTAGTGCCTCAAAATTACATCCACGCTGGGCCTTTCTGATCATAACATTTGTATTATCTTGTTTTTACAGGATAGAGGATCAAGCAGTTTCACCACTTTTGAGGTTACTTCCAGGAAGGTGGAGCGACTGCCCATCATTGGATTCATACCAAAGGATTACGGAGTAGTAGGACAGAAATTTGGATTTCAAGCAGGTCCTGTCTGCTTTCACTAATGTCTAAAGCAGGCAAGGCTTTCATGCAGTCGTCTGATGCAATCAGGAGAACGCTGAAAGTCACCTATCATCATCTTTGGAATTCTCATCTATCTGTTCATTGTTTTCACCTTCAGTTTTTATTTTGATAAAGCTTTAAAACATGTTTTTACAGTGTTTCCGTCCATTTCTCTTTTTTCATTCATCAAAATTGTTCATCAATACTCATAATTTTGCTTTTAAAGCAGTCTTGTTTGGAAATGTCTTAATGAATTTTTTTTTTTTTTCTTTTTCTCCATCCACTGGTCAAAGCAATATCAATATTCTCTCCTTTCACTAGCAAGCATGATTTGGGTGTTAATATTGGATATTTTAAGAATATATTAAGTGTATGTTAATGTTGAAATGAGTGGAGTTGTTGTATAGTTACCTGTGACACATCGGTGAAATGGTTTTATGTGATACAAGTAATCCGTCCAAATACCAAGATGGCTCCCCCTCCACAGCTCAGACATGCTGATTTTTCCACCAACAGAAAAACTGATCAACAGAGATGCACCATCATACTATGTATCAGTGATGTCCTTGTGTAATCTTCTAGATGTGCAAAGCAGAGTGAATCAAATTCTGATGCTTATAAATAGATTCAGTCTAATTCCCTTTTTTTTTTTTTTTCGTTTTTGATTTTTTGAAGAAAGAAAAAAAGGATAAGTACTGATGAAAGCTGATCTTTAAATTTATTTGTAAGAAAATTTCATTCTGTCTTTGCATCCCTTGAAGGAAACACAAGAAAAACAGCGGTGGAGGATGAGTTCATTTCGGTACCATCATTTTGTATTCCTTGATGAACATTTTACTATTGTCATCTCTCTAGCCACACTTCCCAATCGCAAGCCATGCTCAGTAGTGTTTTTACTTCCTTCTTCATCATATGTTTTTCTTCAAAGAGTTTTCAAACTAATTAAAATGAAAATTTCCATGGCTCTGAAAACTTTAAAGTTTGGACTGATGCAAATGAAAAACAAAGTAACTATGATCTGATATGTTCCCCCTCCCATTTTTTTTTTTTTAAGTCTGAATGCTAGAATGTTAGAAGGTTTTTTGGGGGGTCTTTTTTTCTTTTTCTTTTTTTTTTTTCAAAGCATTGATATAATATAGAGAAATTAGAAATGACAGCATTTTATACACTGGCCAATACCATCCCAGTGATATGATGCTCTTAATCATCAAGTGCCTTTCATCATATTTTGTCACAGAAGTGTTTCTATGATATTGATAACGATTGAATGTTGAGAGTGTGAAAATGTAAAATTGTGGTCAAATTAAATTGTGGAACAGTTTTTTTTTAATTCGCTCTGGGTCATTTTTGCTTATTACTGCCCTCTGTAAAATCATATCGAAAGAAAAAAATTCATCAAAAATAAAAAAAAAGGTAATGAGATATTTTTTTTGCCTTTTCCTTTAAATGAGAGTAAAGATATATGGTGTTGAACGAAACCAGAATTGAACTCCCAACTTAGATTTTTTCCATAGTTAGCTAAAGCAAAATATTGTATGAGGCCCAGCCACCTTTTGGATTTGAGCCCTTTTGATCAGTGCAGGAATCGGTTTTATAAAGACTGACCCGTGACCCGGCAATTGTGGAACATTTTTTAAAATTAATTTGCTCTGGGTCATTTTTGCTTGTAGAAGTTGCACAAGGTCAGATCTGGCCTTCAAGCAGGTCATTCATGGAGTCCTTGTGGACACATTTTGCAGGATGATCCAGCCATTCCCAAAATGGAGTTCTCTCTATGGCTCATTGGAACTTTATTTTTCTTGATGGGTCTTATACACACATCAACATTATTACTCAGTCTCACTGAGTCGGCCAATGTAACAGAAGAAAAGAAGGACATGCAAATTGTCTCAACAAGTAGAAGGACCCCATGAATGGCCTGCTCAAAGCCCTGGTATAAAACCCATGTGACTTATTCCACTTGGGATGGACAAAGGGACAAGTTGATGGCACCAAGCCAGGCAAACTGGAGGGCTGAATCAAGAAATTAATTGCAAAAACTACGCCACCAGACTTTTTCTTTAGTAACGGCGGGAAATGATGTCCCCAGGTGGCCTTCATGGAATTCGAATGTGTCCAAAAAATTCTCTGACAACAAGCTAGCTTCATACCAAATGTAATGAAATCCACTTATGCATTCCATAGTTATCTTTTTTTTCTTTCTAGTAGGTATTTACTTTTCATCCATCCTATATTGGGACTTTAAAATAATATGATAGGTTTGATTAAAGGAGAGAACAGGTCTGTTTAGTTTGTATATTGGTATATACAGCCACAGTGCAGCACTGCAGTGTGGATGGCATTATGGCACTGGTAGGAATCAAAACCACACTATTCAGAATGGGAGTTAGACGCCCTACCAACTGAACCATCCAGGGGAAAGCAAGCTGTTAAAAATTGGTAGTTGTAAGAGAGAACAGGTCAAACACAAACAGATGAGAGATGATTTACTCTAAAAAATAAATATCTCTCAAAGTGCACACATTGTCACTATGAAGAGGTGATAATTTACCAATATTATCTCCCTAAACAAAAATAAACATTGGCAACAGCCACCATCCATCGGTGACAGCACGGTGGTCCAGGAACACCCAGGTTCTTTAAAATCCCTTTGTGTACAAAAGTATTCAGTCTACAAAGACCAACAGTTTTTGTTGTCATGTTTAGGTTACAGTGGTCATTCCTTATTTCATGTCTTTTGATACATAACTCCAGGGTCACAAGTTGGACGTACTGAGTACTTTAGTACACGAAGGGGGTCTGAAGACCCTTGGTCTTCCTGGACCAAAATACTGTTATTTGTGATGGCCATTGCTTATTTTTGTAATGAGAGATGATATTTTTTGTCA
>JBCIKM010176522.1:0-13118 GCA_039654465.1 Melibe viridis | reverse complement strand
TATGCCCGCATCGACAGTAATACTCAGTTCCACTGAGTCAGTCGATATAATTGAAGAAGAAGAAGAAGAAGAATCCATCACAAAAAGCTTCACTGCAAGGTTAAGTAAGAGGTGAATGAATTGTCTTGGAGATGGTGCAATGCTGGGACAGTAGATTCTGATCATGGTGGACTTTTGGTGCGTTACCTTGTAGCTACTGACCATAAACAAATAAGAACCTGAAGAAGCTTTATTTGCAGGAAAAGTGTTGCATTGATAAAAAACTTTGAACACGAATTGAAACTTTAGGAACTTTCAATTTTACTGGTAGGTGCAAGTTTGAACTTGATAAACCCTTTATTGACAGAAGTTGAGAGAGAGAGAGAGTGAGAGAGAGAGAGAGAGAGAGAGAGAGAGAGAGAGAGAGAGAGAGAGAGCAAGAGAGAGAGAGAGAGCAAGAGAGGTAGAGAATATGTGTGTGTGTATGTGTGTGCTTGTGTCTGTGTGAGTGTGTATGTGTATGTGTGTGTACCTGTGTGTGTGTCTGTGTCTGTGTGTGTGTATGTGTGGTCATGTTTGTATGTGTAATGTGTCCCCGGTTCAAGAACCTCTCAGTTGCACATCACTTGTTATCCATTTGTATTTGCTAATTGTACATGTGATGCTTGTATTTTACCAGCTATCTCTGTCAAGTGCCATCGAGCACTATTCAGTGGATTTTATGCGCTTTATAAATGAATTATTATTATCATTATTATTATTGTTATTATTAAATCCTTCCTTACTTACCTTTTATCTCCTGCAGGCGTGTCAGTCCAGGCTATCTCTGATCCTGGTGGACCGCACGCTGGACCTGGCTTCCGGCCTGACACGGCAGGCTGATGCACTGCTTGATAAAATAGTCAACACGCTGCCCTTACTCCCTGGACACAGCACAGATGTGCGGATAGACCTTACCTCACTGTGCCACTGCTACAGGTAAGATCTCACACCTTACTCTGGGATTTTGGAAACCTACGAGTGTTAAGTTCACCAATCACAGGCCCTTGGATGCTACTGATTTATCCCCATTGTCTTGACTCTGGCCTAGGACAAGCCCTCCTCCTACATGTGAGGGCTCAGTGGCTCAGTTGGTGAGACGTCAGACTCCAATGCGGAAGAGCTTGGGTTCAATTCCTGCCAGTGCCATCGGACCAACCACCCTGTAGCACTGCCCTGCAGTTGCCGTCTGGGTTGTGCCAGTCTTCTCTGGGGCAGTCCCAGAAAACACATCTTCACCATGGGATCAATGTAGGGAGTTTTAATCTTTATCTTTTATGTCTCTTCACCTCCTACAGACTTGCCGTTAACTGACTTACATGTTCTTAAAACCTGGCCCGTTACCAGTGTCTTTACCTATTCAGGATGTTTACCTTTGTGCTGTGACTACTGATAATGGAACCGAGAAAGTAGCATTGGCGATTGGAGTCCCTTATTAGAGACCTTGATGTGACCTGACCTTCTTAGAGTGTCAGGAGTGAAGGACCGAAACACTTATCAGTGAATGATGGTATTTGTTCTCTGGTGCTGCTCCTCATGCCAGGAAATAAAAATATTGGCTGCTTTTTTTTTTCCCTTCTCAGCTCGAAGACTTCTAAAAGTCAGGTCCTACCAGGATGTCTAGCACCCTCGCAGGTCAAAGACAGCCCCTCTCACCTGACCCCATGCATCATGAAGAAACAAAAGGTGCCCGAATTAATATAAGAACAGACAGTTTTATTTCCTTTTTTTTTTTTTTTTTTTTTTTTTTTTCTTTTTTTTTAAATGTAAGTTGTCATTGTAAGGTGTCTTGCGCATGACATTGTTGTGGTAGGGCGTAAAAGAAATGTTTTGTGTTATAGTCCGTTCAAATTTTGCAATGTCCATGGTGCGAGTTTGTCTTAACTAACTCAATATAGATTTTCAGTCAGATCTGGTTGTGTCTGAATAGGTGCTTTACAAACTAAAACAGGCAATTTTTTCTCAACTTTCCTCAGGCGTCATTTTAAAAGAATAAACGTCACAATTTTGTGCTTTCATCAGCAATAATTTGCCACAGTTTATATTGATGAAAACTCTGTTGACACCATCAATTTTAATCCATAAACTATAATAAACGTGCTACTGTATCGTACCTCTTGGTACGTAAAATGCTAAGACAAAAAAGAAACCAGTTAAAAAACTGAAGAGATTTTGCTCAAATTTGGCATTTAGTTAAGTCAAGATGACTTGCATGCAAACTTTCAACACAAAGTATTCATGGATATAAAAGTTATTTAGAAAAAGCTCTGGGTTTTTTATCCGTGGAAAGGACTATTTATTGTTTTTGTTGTTGTTGTTGTTGTCGTCGTCGTCATCATCTTTGTCGTTGTTGTTGTTTACAGAGTTCTTACAATTGCACAGAGTTTAGTCCCTTGGTCCCTCATCCTCAGTCAGAGTTTCACTTCATAGTTTTCCAGTAAAACTATTAGAATAGTATTATATAAACATTAACCCTTGTAAGTAGATTAAGAGGAGGCTCAGGTGATGCTGTTTTTTCAACCAATAATTGTTTTCACCATAAAACGCAATAATTGTAATTATGGCAGCATTGGACTATCTGATGGTGAAAGATGACTAATGACTAGAAATAACTTTAATTCTAACTTTGTATTTTTAAAATCAAGTTTTTGTTTATTTTTTAAAATATAATTGTAGGGTTATTTTTGGCAAATTTTCTGTAGTGGTGAAATGTTAAATGTTTAAACAATTTGTGTGAAAACTATTTATAAAAATTAGTCCTTTTGTTGTTTGCTGATAATTAAATCTTATTTATTTGTTCACTTTTAATGAACAGTTGATTTTATTAAACTCATCTTTTGTTGGGGCTCGAAAATTCTTAAAATCTTATGGAGGAGCAATAATGTGAAAAAAAGATTCTTCTATCTTGAAAAGCCTGTCCATTTTCCCTGATGAACTTTATTTGTATGCCAAGTTCCATGCCATGACTTGATAATGATTGTCAGAAACGGTCGCTGTTTCTAGACCAGATGATGCATATTTGAAAAAAATGAATTTCATTTCAAAGTCTTCAAAAATTAAACCCTATTACTTTAATGGTTTTTCACAATATTTCAAAAACACTTGATACATTCCATGTTGCCTAAAATGCATGATTTTTGCCCATACTAATTTCATCAACCTCTGGCCAGCAGTTCCTGATTTCTGATTACTGGAACATGAACAATAATATAATATGATCTATTTCATCTAGACAAAATGAAATGTTATGGTTTGTCAAATAATAAAGACATGAGGAATTATTTTCTTTTAATGATAATTAATAATGTCGGACCAAATCACACATAGCTGTATGTCAATGTCAAAGATATCCTCCTTTTTCCTTTTTTTTTTTTTTTTTCAGGAAGCTCTCATGGATATCAACAGAAAACTGGTTGAAACTGCATCATCAGAAAAATTACCCCTAGATTTATCTGGCAAGTTGAATCGAATCACTGCAGATCAGCTTGATACAACTCTTGCTCTCTTCAAGTAGGCTGATCGGTTTTTGATTTGCTTTTTCCAAATAACAATTGATTTTAATGCTGTAAAAATGTGCAGTTGATAGGAGAACTGGGTGTTCTCTTCTACTTCTGTTTCTCTTTCATACTGAGACTGTGGTCTTTCTTTTTCTGCTTTTGTTTTGTTTCCTGTTTTTGTTTTCTTTGCAACTCAGTGGTCATAGCTTGGTTCATGCCTTTTGGTACATAACTTGAGGGTCACAAGTTAAATGTACCTCCTCCTTCTTCTTTTTCTTCTCCTCTTCCTGCTCCTCCTCCTCCTCCTCCTCGTCGTCGTCGTCATCCTCCTCCTCCCCCTCCTCCTCTTCCTCCTCCTCTTCCTCCTCCTCCTCCTCTTCCTCCTCCTCCTCCTCCTCCTCCTCCTGCTTCTTCTGTTATATCAACTGACATAGTGAGACTAAGTATTACTGTCAATGTGTGTGTAAGACCCATCAAAGACAGATTAAGTTCTAATGGGTCATAGAGAGAATTGTTTAATACATTGATCTGAGTGTGATGTAATCAAGGCACTGAATCTGATGGATTATGTTATTTTATTGAGCTAGGAAAGAAGGAATGCAAGTGGCAGTCTTAGATTTGATACTGGTAAACAGGGCGTCCCCGATAGAATTGAAATAGCTTAAAAACTTAAACAAAAAAAAAATCCAGTCTTTTATCTAAGTTTTATTGATACTAAGTATGAAGAATAAAGTAAGTGAACCATTTCTATACAGTGACATCATTTGTGAAGTGTGGTTAAAAAGAAAAGAAGGCACTGATTTTTTATGTAAAAGGAGAACTGAAAAACAATGTGAATTTTTGTTCAGTTTTACCTCCATAAAGTATTGAAATAACTCAAAAAGTGAGAAACATTAAAACCTCTTGTTCTTCCCAGACGGAGATGCGGCTTATCGCCTAGTGTCTCCAAGGTCAATTTACCTCAGCCCTCTTGACTTCTACCTTTTCTTGGGCTATGTTAACGACAGGGTGTATGCAAAATGTGCGAGAGACACTGGCAACCTTCAAGTCAGTATACGAGAAGTTGTTGCAATGTTACAAAACATTTGGAGGGATTTAAAACGACGGTTAGAAATGTTGAAAGACAATGGCATAGCCTACACAGAAGTTGGTTCTAAAGTTGAGAGCCAATTGCCATGTGTTACTCATTATTTTTTAGTGAAACTGGACAAGAGTTCACTTTGATTTTGATTTCATCTTTTGCATCAAAATTCGGTTGTTTCAGATTTGAACACTCTTCACATATTAAGTCATTCTAGAAAAACGAGTGCTTGTATCTTTTTGATACTTAGTTCCAACATAACTTAAATAATTTTCAGAGCTTTTGCAAAACCTCAGATGTTTTTATCTTTTTTAGTTTTTCAGCTATTTCATTTCTTTATCAGGGAATAATAAAAGGACAGCCTGTATTATCATTTTCCTTTTCATTTAGTCATGTATTGATTTTATGGTTTTTAACTTTGTAACTATAAATGGGTATCTTGAAAAGATTATTCATCCTTTATAAACGGTTGTAACTTTTTACCCTTGCTTTACGTTCCTCTAGAGGAGTCCATCTTAGGTTTTGCATGTTAGTTTTTGTGCTACCTTGTGTGTACTTTTGTGTAGTTGTTTGTCACAAAGCATCCTGCATTCTTTGGACCTTCTCTAATTCCTCTATTTGTTGCTTTCCCCTTAGCTCCTCTATGATCCTCAAGTGTAGGGGGACCCTGAAACCACCAAAAAGCCAACAAATAGACATGATTTTTCAGATCCTTTCAAAGGCAACTATATTTCATTAATATTGAATTTCAAATGTACACCCAAAAATCCAATTTTTTTTTTATTCTTTTGTCCACAGAGGGAAGTATTCGTTAATTGCCAAGCACTTAGAAACACTTCAAGTTGCCCTGGCAATGAGTCAAACACTTCGACATCCATCCCTGCGTCACCAGGACAGCCTTGTTGCAAAGGAGAAAAAATTGATACAGACGGTGGCTGATTCAGACAGCGGCGGGGAGGAGGATAATGAATCTGCATATCCTTCTGCCTTCTCAGTCTTATCCAAGATGCTGCTGTCAGAAATCAGCAAAAGTCCTGAAGACAGCAGGTAACGTGAAAGCAGTAGAGTTTGGGTTTGACATCTTTTCTGTGGAAGTCACTTGTTAAGTATGAATGTATTAGGGCTACAGGTACTGCTGTAACTAAATTTATAATTTGTGTTAAAAATGTTTTGATTTTGCATGTTTTTGTGACGTGAAGCCAAACCAGTGGTTGTGCAAGACAGTTTGAGGGATTTATTTAATAAAAATAAAATCAAATATACAGCCTGGAAGTAATGTCATTTTTGAACACAGTTTATATTGAAGTTATTTTCCTTCACTTTAGAACACTTTGACATGTTTTTATTTTCCCTAGTGGGCTCTTCTTCTTCTGTTTCTTTTCTTTTACACTCAAACTTTTGTCTTACTTTTCCCACTTTTCTTTTCTGTCCTGTTTTTGTTGTCTTGTTTGGTTTTCAGTAGTCATCCCCTTTTTCATACCTTTTGGTACATAACTTCAGGGTCACAATTTAGACTTACTGAGTACTTAAGTACACAAAGGGGATTTAAATAACCTGGGTCTTCCTGAACCATTATGCTGTTGTGGGCGATGGCGATTGTTTATTTTTGTTTGGAGAGATATTTTTTTGTTATTGTTAATCATCTCCCTGTGGTTGTTGATATAATTTGTGTTTTGAGAGATGATATTTATTTTTTAGTGGAGATAATCTCTCTGCTGTTTGTGGTTTGATCTGCTCCCTCTTTGAACCAATTCTTTCACTTTCCTCAATGACCCTTGTGTGTCTTGGGGCCCAGACATTTTATTTTCATCAGTGTTTTGCTGGTATAAAAATGTTTTCTTTTTGATTCATCTGTGTGTGTGTGTGTGTGTGTGTGTGTGTGTGTGTGTGTGTGTGTGTGTGTGTGTGTGTGTGTGTGTGTGTGTGTTACTGTGTGTGTGAGTGTTTGTGAGTATGTGTGTGTATGTGTGTATATGTGTGTTTGTGAATGTGTGTGTGAGTGTGTGTGTGTGTGTGTGTGAGTATGTATGTGTGTGAGTGTGTGTGTGTGTGTTTGTGAGTTTTGTGAGTGTGAGTATGTATGTGAGTGTGTGTGTGTTTGTGAGTGTGTGTGTGTGTGTGTGTGTGAGTGTTTGTTTCTGAGTGTGTTTGTGTTTGTGTGTGTGTGTGTGAGTGTGTGTATGTGTGTTTGTGAATGTGTGTGTGTGTATGTGTGTGTATGTGTATTTGTGAATGTATGTGTGTGAATGTGTCTGTGTGTGTTTGTGTGTGTGAGTGTGTGTTTGTGTGTGTGTGTGTATGTGTGTGTATGTGTATTTGTGAATGTATGTGTGTGAATGTGTGTGTGTGTGTGAGTGTGTGTTTGTGTGTGTGTGTGTGTGTGTGTCTGTGTGTGCATGTTAACTTTGTTATTTGGAAAGTTTGATGATTTCCTGTTTTGCTTTGTTGTGTTTTTACTGGATGTCGTAGAGAGTTGAACCTGGATGACTTCCTACACCTTTTGAGCTACGTGTATTCCTTGTCGGATGGCAGCAGTGAAAATCAGGATGAAATAAAACTCCTGCAGGTAATACGGATGTATTAGGCCCCCATCTTTGAATGAAGTTAGTTCAGTGTCAGAGCTCAGGTATGGTCATGGCAAGAGCTTGGACAAAACCCAGATTGGATTATTAATGGAAAGAATACTACATTTCCCTGTGGGAATTGCCTCATTGGTCTTTCTCAGTTAGCAGATCCCACTAAGGCAAGATCAAGTAATACCCCTTGTATTTCTCATTATGCCACGCAAGATTAGGCGCAGTGGACCAAAAAAATCTTTGTGTTAGAACTAAACAAACGTCACAATTTTGTGCGTCCATTCGCAACAATTTGGTGTTGTATATATTGTAGACAAACTGTTTTGACATCATCAGTTTTAACCCATAAACTTTCATAATAGTGCTCATAGATTGCACCTCGTGGTGCGTAAAATACAAAGACAAAGAAGAAACCAGGTAAAAAAATGAACAGATTTTGCTCAAATTTGTAGTAAAGTTAAGATAAAACGACTTAGAGCAGCAGCATGCAAACTTTCAGAACAAAGCATTTAAGAATGTGAACGTTATTTGGAAAAAATGCTGATTTTTTTTCCGGTGGAATGGACGATACCAGTTTCCTTCCACAGGACCAGCTGGTTCAAGCCATCATCCAGGACAAAAACTGCCTCCCACCCCTGATCCAAACCATCGGTGAGTTTGTGCCACACACGTCTACAATGCTCGTACTTAGATCAGACAACCCTGATAAAACTGAAATGAAATTCCTTTTGGAAGTCAACAGAGTAATTCCCTCTCTTGGGTCTGAGCAAAATCTGCCTCTTCGGCAGGCATCAAGGACAGTGCAACACCATAGAACTTGTACAGTTAGGCGAGGTATATGGAGCAAGTCTTATCCAGAGGGCAAAGGGCAGAGGTCAGTGGCTATGGCTATAGACTCGACTACAGAATAATGGATTACATTAATTTCTGTTTTCTTCATTTTAAATGTTCAAGCAAAGTGTTTGATTTCAATTAACAGTGATTGTTTAGTTCCCCCCCCCCCAAAAAAAAAAAAAAAAATGCCAGCACATGACTGGACAGAAGGCTGGTTTGGTTCCCACCATTTATTCTACAGTCTTTCCTTAGGCATGGAAGTCAATTGAGATTGTTTATCTGAGTTTTTCTCTTGTTCATGTTTCTGATTTGCAGTGGGTGAGAAAGTGACGGAGACGATTCTTCCTGACCAAGTGGAGAGTCTGTGGGACAAACTGGACGCACTTATGGAGGCACGCAGAGACTTGAAGGAGTTTGGGTAGGCTGGGAAGGGGGGGTAGAGGGTGGGAAGGTGGGGCCTGGTATTTAAAGAAAAGCATTATTTAAATTGTATTTGAGAATTTCATGTTCAATGAAGCGAAACAATTGCGTGATACATTCTTCTCACCTGATAAGAGTTTATATAGGCCTAAATCCACCAAGTGCTCAGAGGCGCTTTTTACTCAAAACTAACACGGCATGGCAAATGATTATTACACATGTGCATGTCATCAATCAGTGACACATTAAAAACAAACAATAGTAAAACATTTGGCTATTGTTGACTGTTCAGAGACCAAGTTGATCCAGGGGGTGCGATGAGCCCCGCCTCCCCTAGGCCTTTGTTGCGGCAAATGCTGGAGAAGATTGTGGACCCTGCCAAACCAGAGCTACCAGACATCGAGTGCAAGTCTGGCGGTCTGAAGGATTTACTCAAGTCTGGATTCGGGTACGTGGGATGGGAGCCAATCAAAGTTCGCATCATGTACCATCTGGTTGGGGTGTTGTGTCTCCTGGTGTCATCAGTCTTGCGTGTGTGTTATGATGTGATTTGTTTGTCTGTTGAACAGCTTTGTTTTCATGACTCACTGATTTCTCATCTTATTTGATGTGAATATTACATTTTCACTGCAATTTTTCTTTTCACAACTTACTGATTTCTTAGACTCATTTGTGGGCGGTTGGTAGGTGTCCATGGTGGACCTTTCAACTCCTCTTTCTTTTCTTGTACATTGTAGCTAATGTCCTACATTTCCTCCTTTTCTTGTTTGTCCTGTTTTGGTTGTCTTGTTTGGTTTTCAGTGGTCATCCCCTATTTCATGCCTTTTGGTATATAACTTCAGGGTAGGGGGTTTAAAGATCTTTGGTCTTCCTGGACCATAATGCTGTTATTGGTGATGGCTATTGCTTATTTCTGTAAGGAGAGATTACATTTTTTGATGTAAATCATCTCTCTGTGGTACTGATATGTGTTCTGAAAGATATTTGTTTTTTAGTGTAAATCATGTCTCTGCTTTTTGTGGTTTGATCTGTTCCCTCGTTTTAATTATTCTATCATCCTACTTTCCCCTGGGTTTGCCTATGACTGTCATGTGTCGTGGAGCCCAAAGCCACCAATGAACGAACAAACAAATCTCAACTTATGTTGGTTAGGTGTTTTGTTGGGTTTTTTTTATACTTGCTTTATCATTGTCAATGAATTTCTTCTCTTACATTTGCTGTGGCAGTTTATTCAAGAGTACTGCCAAGCCACGCCCTGGTGACGCCCCCGTGTTGATGGTACTGGTGGTGGGTGGGGTCACAGCGTCAGAGGTCAAGCAGGTCAAGGACGTTGTATCCAGTGCTAAGCCAGGCTTTGAGGTCAGTGTTGAGGGAGGTCGTGTCTATGCTGCTGACTGTCAGAGATCAGATAGATGGGACCTGAAGTTAGGATTTTGGTGGCTGATGGTGAAGTGGCAAATACAACTCATAGAGAGCTCGATGAAAACCTTGTTGATAGTGATCAGAAGTATTATGTTCTAACAGTTCTATTTCCCTTTTTGGCGGGTTGGTGGGTGTCCCTGGTGGGCACTTCTACTTCTGTTTTTTATCTTTTACACTATACTGAAGATATTGTCTTACTATTTCCCCTTTTCTGTGATGTCCTGTTTTTGTTGTCTTTTTTGTAACTCAGTGGTCATTCCTTATTTCTTGCCTGTTGGTGCATGACCCTAGGGTCACAAGTTAAACTAGGCCCCAGACCTTTCAAACCCAGTCGTCTCATAGCTGGGTTGCAAAGCCAAAGCGGCAACATAAAACTTCATTGGTGTCTCATGAATCAAACGATGAAGACATTACCCCACCACTGTCTCTTGTCTTTTAGCTAGAGCTCTCTTGAGTGCTATCTTTCACAAACACACATACACTGCTATTTTGTGTTCTGTTAGATAGTCTTGCCTTTGTCTCTGTGTGTGTCTGCGTTTGTTTGTGGGAGATGATTTTTTTTTTTTCAATGTAAATCATGTCTCTGTCACTTATCTGTGAGAGATGATATTTTCTTCCCCTGTAAATCATCTCTCTGTGAAATTGTCTCTGGTAGGGTCAAGATTTATCTGCTCTTTTAACTTATCTGTCATCTTACTTTCCTCCTGGGCGCCTCTATGACCCTCGTGTGTCGTGATGCCTTAAAACCACCAATAAACTATAAAAAAAAGTTTAATTTAGTACTTTACTGCAAATAGGCGGTCTTCCTGGACCATAATACTGTCATGTGTGATGGCCATTAGTTATTTTTGTTTTGAGAGATGACATTTTTTGTCATTGTAAATCATCTCTCTGTGGTGTCCATATGTGTTTTGAGAGTTGATACTAATTTTTTAAGTGTAAATCAGCTGTTTGTGCTTTGATCTGTTCCCTCTTTAAACTAATTCTATCATTTCACCTGGGCTCCTCTATGACCCTTGTACGTTGTTGGGCCTTAAAACCATCAATAAACAAAGAAGCAAACAAATTTCCCCTTTGACCTTATTTTTACATCTTATATTTTATGTTCTGTCTGTCTGTTCCCAATGGCAGGTGCTTGTGGGAGGCACCAAGATGTGCAACGCGGCAGCCACGTTACGCAGCCTTCTTGTCCAGGACAACATCAATGTGGACACTCCTTCCTAGAGGGAAGCAAGCACGACTCCTATTTGACATTTCTTTTGGGTTTTTTAAATTTGTGTAAGTTGATTGATTGTAGGTGTGATCGAAAGTCATAATTGTATTTGTTGATGAAAGATAATGAATGATGTTGGAACTGTGAAATCTGTGGAAGGATTCGATAGAAAAACTAGTGATACCCTCTTTCTTTTGGAGCATTTTTCAGGAGATCAGTTTTTAAGTGAGAGTCACCCTATGAAACACACCCGAGATTTCATTAACAGAGATTCTGTCGTGTATGAGAGATATATTTTATTTTGCCTTTTATTCAGAAGGAGGATTATTTGCATGGAAGATTTGGAAAAAGGAATTGTATAGTGCACACCTATTTTTCCTTCATATATAATTTCTGTCATTTATTCTTGATGAATAAATTATTTTCACTTCCACTGACCTCTTCAGCATAGCTTTTTGTGTTATTTCAAGTTACTTTGTTCCCCAAAATCACAAAATTAGTGCATTTTATTCTGAAGAGAATGTACTCTTTTTTCTATTGATATACATAGTTATAATGGTCCCAAATAAACGTGAGAGAATATTTAACTTGAATTTTCTTTTGTGGGTGACTGCATAAGCTACAGCTTTGTTTTATTTAGATACAGATTTTAAAATGAGGGAGTGTGAATTTGATTATTAGGCTTATCTGATTGTTTATGTGTTCAAAATGTGAACAATAAAATAAAATTGCTGTTGAATCTTCTCATTTGTCTGTTCTTTTGTTTTTCATTTCCAAAAAAGAGATTTCAAAGGATTTTTTAAAAACTTGAAGATGAATATTTTTCTCAGTGTTTTGACCTGATGTGTGCAGTCGTCCCCAATGTGAGGTGCAGTACACAGCATGCATCTGTTCATGGTTTTACCTGTTCTCTCTTTTAACTAATTCTATCATCTTACTTTCCTCTTTGTCCCTCTATGACCCTCGTGTATTGTGGGACCCTAAAACCATCAATAAACAAATACAATTACTTTTAACCATCTTTGTTTGTGTCCTGTTTGTTGTTTTGTTTAGTTTTCAGTGGTCATCCTCTATTTCCTGCCTTTAGGTACATGACTACAGGTCACTAGTTAAACATACCGAGCGCTTTTGTACATAAAGGGGGTTTAAAGATCCTGGGTCTTCCTGGATGATACATAATGCTGTCATGAATGATGGCCACCGCCTAATTTTGTCATGAAATAGGATATTTTGTCATTGTAAATCATCTCTCTGTGGTGTCGATATTTGTTTTGAGAGAATATTCATTTTTGCGTGTAAATCATCTCTCTGCTGTTTGTGGTTTGGGCGGTAATGGACGGCGACCCTTATCATGAGAGATGATTTGCCGTTTGTTTATTTTGTCATCGTTTATCACTTCTCTGTGGGATCAGTTTGTTTATAGAGTAATGATATCAATTATCTCAAGGCACGTCATTCCTGTGTCATTGCTGTTAGTGTTTTGACACTGGTTTCTCTTTGAACTTAAATTATACAATCTTTACCATCCTCCCCTCCCTCCCCCCTGGATGCCTTTGTAACCCTCAGATGTCACGGCGTCTGAAAAGGGACAAATTAAAGAAACAATCACGAGGTTGTCATCTGAGTCTTGTGTAGTTATCTCCGGTCTTGTCATGAGTCTACATGTTTCCCATGGCAGCTGGTTTGATGAGCCATTGAGATCAAGCTGAGAGAAGAGGAACAGCAACGAGTGAGAAACCCTTCTAGGTGTAACAAAGAACATGTGACCTCTTGATATGTCTCTGGTTTGTTGCTTAACTTGGAGCTAAATTTGTCCTCTTGCTTGCATGCTCGGGTAGTCATAGACTTGAGACAAACTGACTTATTCAAGCCTACACGCTACAGACCTACAACAGCTCTATGTCCCAGTGTTAACAGGGGATTAAGAAACATACAGATTATCCAATAATACCCTTGCTCGTTCATCGTGCAATCACACATCCTCTTTCTCTCTCTCTCTCTCTCTCTCTCTCTCTTTCTCTCTCTCTCTCTCTCTCTCTCTCTCTCTCTCTCTCTCT
>JBCIKM010176301.1:1469-13121 GCA_039654465.1 Melibe viridis | reverse complement strand
CCCTAGTTAGCTCCTCTTCATACAAACCTGCAATATATTTGTCCCTAGTTAGCTCCTCTTCATACAAACCTGCAATATATTTGTCCCTAGTTAGCTCCTCTTCATACAAACCTGCAATAAATTTATCCCTAGTTAGCCCCTCTTCATACAAACCTGCAATAAATTTGTCCCTAGTTAGCCCCTCTTCATACAAACCTGCAATAAATTTGTCCCTAGTTAGCCCCTCTTCATACAAACCTGCAATAAATTTGTACCTAGTTAGCTCCTTGCTACAGAAACTGGTTGTGCTTTACCACCATTGCCTGCTAAAATCGGAAGAGTTTCTTTTATTTCTTTTTCTGTTTTATCTTCTTCACAGAGCGAGCAAAATCTCATACAACGTTTGAACACCTTGACTCCGACAGAAACCAGAAGTCTATTATCTCGTTACTTTGACAAAGTGGTGGGGCTTCGAGACAGTGAGAGAAAGTTGCAGCTCTTGTGCAGTGAGATGGAGGTATGTACTCGGACACCTCCCCTTGCCCTCCTTTCATTGCCTCATTTGTCATTTGCTCTGTAAAGTATCCCAATAAATGTATTTGTGGCTGCTTCTTTGGGCCTTTGTGTTTATGTATGTCTGTTTGTATATCATTGACTTTTGTGAAGCTATTTGAAGAGCTAGAACCATATATGTATACATCCTTTGTAAGGAAATTAAATGTATATTCCTTTGATATCTCTTTCGTTCTCTCATGATGACATTGGAGAGGTCAAGGTTACAGAAATTTTGGTGAAAAATAATGTTTGAACAAATTCCCTGCTTTTATTTGAAAGATTTCATTCAAAATGTAAATGAGAAATTTGTGAGAAGTTCAATTCTCTGAAAGAAATTTTTTTTTTGTTGGTTTTTTTTTTTTTTTTGATTGGTCAATATAAAAAAATATGCAAGACATGTAAGTTTGACAAAAAACGGCAACTCATTTTGCATTCATGTTAGATAATTTCCTGCCTTTATTTATTTGATCTGATTTGGCATGCCAAAACCCACAGAGAAGCTTTCTTTTATTGTTGCTTTTATTGTTGCATTTATTGTCATTTTGTTTTTCCTCTTCAATTTTTATATATTTCTTCTTTTAGTTTCATTTGTTTGCCTCCTTTATTTTGATTCCAAGCTGATTCAGTTTTACTGGTTTTGGTTATTATCCTCTATAGCATAAATATCTTTGGTAAATTTATTATTTTGCCCTACTTTCTTAGCACCTTTCATACTCCTTTTTCTGTCATTTTTGTATATCTCACCTTGTTCCACACTTCTTCCTTTCTTTTCTCCACCAGACTCTTGCTCCTCCCTCTGTGCTTAACATTCTCTGTCTTTTTGCCTTTTCTTTATAAATGTGATCGTCTTTCTCTTTGTTATATGTACTGTGCCTGACAAAGACCTTTGGTTGAAACGTCACTGTCTTTGTCACGTTTTTTGTCTTTACAAGCCTGCTACCACTCTCTCATTGTGTTGATTATTATATTATCAGGCTTAGCAGTACTCATTTGAGGTTCACTCTGTACTGTAATGCATGTACACACTAGAGCTGCGCAAGGACCTGTTAAAAAGACTGGTCCTTTCAGTCCTTGGTCCTTGACCCCAGGACCGGTCTCTCTGTGCAAATTAACCATCAAAAGACTGGTGCAGCATGTTACATTAGCGGTCTTTTTAAACTGTGGCCAGGTTGGTCTTTTTTTAACCATGCACAATAACCAGGACTGGGACTTGTCTTTGCCGTCCTTCCCAAATAATCACAGACTGGCAGTTAAGCAGTGCACTGAGGACTGCCCAAACCTAGTACACACACAGTGAACACGTTTCTCTGTCCAATGACAATTTTTTTGTTGTTTGTGTGAAAACAGGACTAAGAAAATAAATCATATGGGTCTAGCTGAAAACAAGAACAGCTACTGCAAGTTCAAGTGTTTCTCCCTCAGTTACTTATCTGTCTGTATTAAAGGGAGAAAAAATGTGACTTAGCCAGTTTGTTCTTTTGTATCATTTGATTCATTCTGTTGAGAATCTCCTGCACTCAATGTGAGGCTGCTTGTCCCATGCTTTCAGAATATGCATTGTGCAATTTTTGAATGTCTTCTTCCTCCCTGTCTCCCATTTTAGTGACAGCTTCATACATTTGAAGGTAATTATGACTTCAAAGGAATTTATTTGGAATATTGCCAATGCAGTGGCTTTTTAGCCTGCTCCTCTTTATTTATAACTTTGAAGGGTTCTTTAATGTGTGCCATTTGCACACTGGACCTTGAGTTAACTAATCATGTCCAATAGTGCTTGGTGCTCTTTGCTACCTATCTAGGCCCAGGGAGAGGCTTTCAACCAGAAAAGACTTGAATTGGGTTTTTTTATGTTTTTTTATTCCTCCTGTGAAATAACTGTGAAATGGGATTGTTGTTGTTGTTGTTGTTGTTGGTTTCTAATTTTTTATTGTTGTTCTTGTGTCAGGTGAAGACTGATGAGCAAGAGCGTTTGATTCGTGAGCTGGAGAGTGCCTTGCAGCGGGCCGGCCTTGAAATGGACCGCAAACTGACCTCCCAGCAGAAAGACCATGAGCAGAAGATGCAACTGTTGATGCACCAAATTGCAGACGGGTTGCCTGAACCCAATGGTGCTCTGACTGCCGACACACAGGGCAAGTAAGTAACCTGTATGTGTGTGTGTAGTGTGTAAAGAAGCAGAGCCTCCTACTACAAAGCACTTTTCTACCAAGAACGAGGCAGTAGCTGGCACTTGAATTGACACACATGACAATCTAGAGTTTCAAGAGTGCATTATCTCATTCAAAGCAACAGTAATTGATATTGTTCATGGGATGGGTCTATGGGAACCACAAGGGGAGGTCAAGGTTAAACAAATTTGTACCCATATTATGTTGCATTTCTAACCTGATTGTGAGATTGAGAATGATGTGAAGCAACCTGTTGAAAAATACTTGCGATAGATTTAACCAAAATGCACTTCACATCTAGATGTAAAGCCTATTGATGGTTGTTTTCTACACATAAGTCGTTTTGTCATCTTTTTCACCAGATGTCAAGAGCTAGAGAAGAATCTGTTCTATTACAAAAAGCGGTTCCGAGACTCACGGTCTAAAATCAAAGACTTGATAGTCAGGGGTCTTCTCTCCCCTAGAGGTGAGTGAATTGTTGTTTGTTTGTTTGGTTGGTTGGTTGGTTTTTTGTTTTGTTTTGTTTTGTTTTTTGTTGGGTTTTTTTTGTTTTGTTTTGTTTGTTTTTTTTGGGGGGGTGGGGTTGCCCTGATTTGTCCATGAACCCAGAACCTTTGATTTACTTTTCAACAGTGATGACACAATCAAGACTTTTTTTGTTTCAAACTTAATTGTGATTAGTGAAAGAAAAAAGAAAGAAAATTCCCTTTATTCATCCCCTAGAGGAAATTGATTTTTAGGTTTGTCCCAAAGGAAGACTGGGACAACCCAGGTGATAACTTTTGTACTGCGCTGCAGTGCAGTCTGAATGACATTGTGGGGAAGATTTGAACCCATGCTCAGCAGCATAGGTGCCCGATGGCTACCCAGCTGAGCCATGAAGAAGATTCGGAATGCATTGAAATTACAGACCTGAAAAGAAAAGATTGTGAAAGTTATTTTTTATTGATTTTTTTGTTGTTGTTTTTTTGTTTGTGGGGGATTTTGTGTTGTTGTTTTGTTTTGTTTATTTTTTTGGCATGGGGGGGGGGGGGTGATGGGAAGAGATATTAAAAAGATACCCAAAGTCAAATGTACTTTTGAAGAAGACTGATGATAGGTGGTCCCCAATGAACAGTTGAATTAATTTGCCTTCCTGTGTACTTTACATTTTCTTTTATTTATATAAACAATGAACTGTCATTTTTCCCCGCCATATACCTACAGTGGCAGAAGAGGCTGGTCTGGTCTCAGCGTCCATCGATGCAGAGACACCACAATTATCCAACCACCACCAGCACCACCTTCACCATCTTCAACATCCTCATCATCATCATCACAACAGCAACAGCAACAACCACCCAGCCTTCCACAGAGACGGTGCTGCCTCCAGGTAAGGGGAGAGAATAACTGGCTACCATTGACTTAGGTACCCTCAAGATCATTTGTAAGATTCTCTAATTCCTCCTATCGCTGATTTTTTGTCCCGGTGTATCTATCCAGATACACACACACACACACATGCACACACATACACACACACACACACACACAAATACACATTCACACAACTTCAGATTCTCCATGATGTGTTGATTAAAATTGATTTAAATTCTTTCAACTCTTTTAGCAATTTCACCAAGGTAGACGTATGTGGTAACTTTCCTGGGTTTTTTTTTTCGTTTTATTTCAGAGAAAACTCCAGTCACAATTTGATGGAAGAGAGAGCTGCTCCACCTTCCACCTCCCACACCACCCCATCCTCCTCTCTCGCCTCCAGACCCCAGCACACCCACAACTCCTCCTCCTCCTTCCCCCACCACCATCACCAGCATCCAGACCAGCTTGCCTCATCTCACCACCCTCCGTCCCAAGACCACCCTAAGTCCACCACACCCGTCCAGATATCCAGACGGGACCTTCGGCAAATGTCAGATGCAGAAATCTCGTTACGTCGGTCCAACCTGTCCTCCAGAAGCAACGTGACTCCTCGAGGTAAGCAGTTGGCCTGCAGTTTTCAAGATCAGTTGTTTTTTCGCAACTATGTTGCAGCCCCCTTTTTTCTTCTTATTTTTTTATATTTCATCATATCGTGCAAAGACAAAGAAAATGTTGTAGAAAACATGTGTGCAGAGGAGACAAAGAAAGAAAGGAAATGGAAATGGGAAGCATTGTATCTACACCATTTTCTGTGATTGTGATCTCTTTGCAGTTCTGTCTCCTAATTTACTCCTCATACACTGCAAGAATGATGCCTTTACATGTTCTATTGATTAATTCCCTTCTTGGTACCGTAGTACTAGTGGTAGGCCTACCTAGTTTCAAACACAGGGAAAGGGATGACTCTGGGATTTTGGGGTCTGAAGGAAATTTCCTGTTGTAGATCCAGAAATCTACAGATTTTGATTTAAAAGTGGTTTCGGGTTGGGGTTTGTTTTTTATTTTTTGTAGTTTTGGTTGGGTTTTGTTGTTTTTTTCTAATGTGGGCAATAGTATCTATTACTGTTACTGTTTAGCAGCCATGTTGCAGCCTCCTTTCTTATTCTTTTTTGATATTTCATCAAGTCATGCAAAGACTGTTTTAGTATATTATTGAATCATGTAGTCAGAGAATGGGGATTCAACTCTTCACCTGGCAGCATTCAATTGAAATATTTTCCCCTTGCTTACACAATTAGCTATCCTTGCTCGTGCAGAGAAAAAAGGGACAAAATACTTCCACTGTCTCATTAGCTCATGATAGCAATTGGCACTACATTTTTGCGGATCAGGAGGGGTGATTGGTGGTGGGAGTGTATTCAGTCTCAGGGTTTGAGGCTAGATAGCTGTCAGAAGTAATGTAGGGGAGCAGACACCTTGAATCAAAGATTGTGAAAATAAATCAAAGATTGTGAAAATAGTTGTATGTGTACGGTGTCGAGAGGAAGACAAGACAAAGCCATAGAGAAAGGTAAATAAATAAAGTAAAGAACAGGACAGCTTGGGTAGTGCACTGGTTGGTTGTTGCTGTTGCTGTTGTAATGATGATGATGAGGATGTTGAAGATGGTGAAGGTGGTGCTGGTGGTGGTTGGATGATCGTGGTGTCTCTGCATCGATGGACGCTGAGACCAGACAGAACTGTAAATGACCATTTGAAAAATTGACTGAACTTTTCCGCAACACTGAAGTCATAACCCATTGGTAGAGGTGTTTAAAAATAACAAGTATGCAGGTCAGCTTTGTTGCAAATAAAATGTCAGTATTGGTAACACTGACATTTTAGGATAATAATAATAATGATGATAAATGATAATAAGAATAATAAAAAAATAATCTGGAAAAAAAAATGTAGGTAGGCCTACCTGATTTACCCACACTTGGTGTCAAGTGGGAAAAAGTGATGTAATGGTAGGGTCATTTTCTACAGAAGCTCCATTGATTAATTTTTAGATCAGAAAATGGTGAAGATAAGGCAAAGAGTCATCATACAAGTAGATAACATGGAGGGCACCCTTAGATGCAATTATTGTGCCTTCGATTTGCATCTCTACTCATACCACACAGTGAGCATAAATGGGGCACGCTCGGGCAGTATAGGCGGAGCCACTCCCTCCATATTATCAAATTGTAAGCATGTAAGTGCACATGAAACATCCTTATACTTTGACCACAAGCACCAACAGCATAAAGTCAGGTCCAGGACCACAGAATCATAAGCACCGTGACTTGATTGATTTTCACATGATCGTGACTTCACTTTAAAAAAAAATACTGGATCGACATTTGAAATAATACGTCTTCTTACTACACTGAGTACTCCTAGAATATGTAAAAAATAAAATTATCCAACTCACCATTACTTAAGAGGCTTGATGAAGATCCTTTCTCAAGAGCTGATCACTGATTACTTTGATTACAACTACGGTCGGCAAAAACTTCAGGCATTTTCAACTGTTAATGTAATAAACCAACACTTCAAACCCAGAAATATAGCAGACAACACTCAACACTCTATTTACTACCCATAATTCTCCATCTGGGACAGTTAAGTTTGTACTGATCGAAATTCGCAAAACATTATTACTTCACCTTTCTCGTCCCAAATTACATTTTTCCGTCCAACAGTTTCATATACATTTTGGACGGATGGCAGGAGAAAGTGGGTGTGGTCAATATGTCTGCCGCCGTCTGAATGTAAATACCCGACCACGTGCATGACGTCTAAAAATAACTATGGCCGCGCTTGCAGTATTGAACACTGCTTCGTGCAGAGTAATGAGAGGTGGGTGTCTGCGCCAACGCTGCGCCACTGGTGTGCACGGGTGTGCTCTCCATCACATGGAGGAGTCATAACGCACTCGTGTAACACAGTATAACGGTAGCATTGAAGACAAATAACGGTAGCAGGCTGAGGGACGGGAGTACTTGGCTGTCGGGTAATGACAGATTGAACGAAAACAAGTCATGAAGTATAAAACATAATTAAGTAATAGCTGATTTTATTTTGGACAGAATTCCGTCAATTGACGGAAAATTTACAGGTCTGAGACCAGACCAGCCTCTTCTGCCACTGTAGGTATATGGTGGGGAAAAATGACAGTTCATTGTTTATATAGATAAAAGAAAATGTAAAGTACACAGGAAGGCAAATTAATTCAACTGTTCATTGGGGACCACCTATCATCAGTCCTCTTCAAAAGTACATTTGACTTTGGGTATCTTTTATATATCTCACACATCCTATAACACGAGAAAGTGACTTGTGACTCCCAGCTTTCTGTCTGGTTGTTACAACAGATTCCTTGGAAGATGGAGGAGGGGGAGGAAACAACGGAAGCAACCCCTGGAGCTGATCCGCTGGTTGGTGTCCATTCACCGAGGAGTTTTGTCTTCATCATTGTTGTATGCAGTCTTCTCGTCTTCATCGTCATTATCATCTTCATTGTTTTATCATTTTCATGAAAATTGTCATCATCATCTATCATCTTCATCATAATTATTTGCATCACTATTGCATTATCATCGTTGTTTTCATCATAACAATGTGCTCATCCTCATCCGTATCATCATTGAATCAATGTTTTTAAACACAATTGTACATATTTTTCACATCCATTTCTTCAGCATCATTGATATGTTTTGTCTATTTTTATCACCCTTACCAATTGTTCCAAATGAAGCAAGCAGGAGACCCTGTCGGACATTGAATTCAATATAAGTTTTCCTGCTATGTTTAAAAAATGACAGTCTTATTTGTCCTCCATAACTTCAACGGAGAAAAAGTTTAAATAATCTAGATAGGAACACCAACAAAAATGACAAAATGTGAGACTTTTTGAACCATTAATGCCAACTTCTTGACAAAAATGGCTTACAGTAATGTACATATTTATCCATATCTCATACTGACTAACAATTTCTAAACCTTAAGATGGAGAAGAAGAAAATGAAAGCTGTCTATGAAAATACTAATAGAAGTACAAGTGCATAAGGCTTTTGATTCATGAATTGGTCTTTAATCTATGCAATGCTGCATGATGCAGTTGCTCTCATATCAGTTTGAATAAAGTCTCGATGAAGTCACAACAACTGGTCAGGAATAAGATTGGATTGAGAGCAGGCTGTCAAATGATAAATGAAATGAGACAAGTTTCTCCACTAGGATTTATTCTTAATGTCTGGATTGTGCCCATCCCATAATTCACTCCAAGGGCTATCATTTGGGGAATTTCTAAGGAGTTTGAAACTTAAATTCAACCTTATTGTGAAGGAATAAAACATTTTGTTTCCTGCGTTATCAACCATGAGCTAATTCAAACTTGCTTTCTTGAAAAATTTTACAAATATATGCATATACTGATTTTTGAAGATCAAATGAGTTGTTTTTCTGATGTTAACAATAAGGTTGTGTTTGATAGTTAAACATAGATAATGTCAATATTAAATGCCATTTTCTTTTTTGACCTGATTTGATCAAAACTGCACTGGGTGTTTGCATAATATCCAAAAACAAAATGTGTCAATTGTCATGCTTGTAAATGCTGTATGGGGTCAATGTGTATATCTTATAAATATAAATGTGTGTTTATAAAGCATTTAATTTTCTCCGTCCTTCAAAAATGGCCTCTTTCCCTATACTTAATCAAACACTTGTTTATCTCTAAAAAAAAAAGAAAAGAAGAAGAAGAAGAAGAAGAAAGACCCAGCTCATAATCAAGGTTTGTTTTTGCTGGTTTGATTTTTTTCACTCACTTCAACCACATGAGTCATTTTGTGACCCGAGTCAGATAGTTATAGTAAGCTCACTGTGTCATATGTGTTGGGGGTAAAAATAAATGAAGAATGAACATTTCAAGAACGTTCATTGTAGATGTCAATGTGTACGTAATCCTCAGGTTTTCAATATCTCTGCAAACATCTTTGAAGACCAATGAAACTAAACTTTAATCTGGTAGACCCAGCCAGGCGAAAGTCAGCACTCAATCGAAGTCATATAATTATGTCATCAATGAGGTAAATGTTTTATACCATAGTAAATATTGACACTACTGTGTAAGGGAAAAAGAGGAGATGTTTGAATTTTGAACAGACCTGCCATCTTACATCACACATTCCAATGAAAACTTGCCCTGTGGTTGAGAGGCATTTGGGGAAGGGAAAGATGGGAGGGGGGAGGGGCGGGGGGTTCTTGTGTCATCTGTTTGGGGCCTGTGCCAAATGTGTACGTCTGAATGAAGTGCTTCAGTTGTAATTTGCATGAAAGTTTGGGTACGAAATGTTTTGTATTTGAATAAAGACCTGTGTAGATTTCATTAACTATTACAAGTATGAGTGAGTTGAACTGTTTTTAATTTTTTTCTGTTTGAAAAAAATCTCAAATGATTTCTTGTTCATGTTGATGGTTTTGAACAAAGAAAGCCGAGGCATGTTAAGTGCTTACAAACTTTGACCTCGGTTGTGGTCTGCTTTTGACGATTCTGGAATGCTGTGCTAAAAATGGGCATTTAGTATTTCATACAAAAGAGACACCTCCCCATCCACAATAGCATGTGCTTGGCTTGTCAGGTAGGCACAATATACAGGATGGGTTGGGTTGTTTTTTTCATCATTACTGACTGATAAAGAATCTGAATAGCTGAGCAACTAGTGGACACCAATCGAGTCTTTTTATCAAAGGGTCAGATAATTATCCAACTTTTTGTTGACACAAGATCAAATAAATGCCATGAACCATTTCTTTACAGTGATACATCATTTTGGTAATGAAGTAATTTTGGACAGATTTTACTCAAAAAGGGAAATAAAAAAAAAAAGAAAATAGGTTTGAAGAAGCGTTTTAAGTCAAAATTACTATTCACACATGCATCATGGATCGGTTTTCCTGAAACCATTGGCATATCATGGCTTTCTCTTGGTTTTCTGCCATTTTTTTACAGTTTTGAAATAATCATTACTGGTTGATGACGAAATGATTATGATTCTGTCGGTGTTCACGTGGTGTTGCGCTAAAGCAGAACCCAGGATGTCAGAAATCAATCTGGGCTGGTACTGGTAACCTTTTCATAAGTTCTTGCAACACCAAACTTAGATATTCTTCTTCTTGATACATTACCATATTTAAAATCTTTATCAGTCAAATGATTACGAAACAAACCATCCTGTACATATGGCCTTTAAATAGACAATAAGGCCAACCTGGATTACTGAGTCAGGAGTAAGACCAAAGAGCCCACCAATGTTGGAGACTTATGCAAATTCTCTGAACAATTTTCTCAAACCTTTATTTCGCCTTTAATTCAGAACATCTGAACACAATTTAATTTGTCTATCCATAGACATTGAACAAAGGAATTTCCTCAGTGGTTCAGTGGATTTAATTTAAAGAGATCAACAAAATGAATCAAACAAAATAATGAAGGCATCTCATAGTCGATTTAATTTCAATATGTTATAATTATAATTTACCACAGGTCATCGTAGGTCACCATGAGTCACTCTGAGGGTATTCCCTGTTACTGTTATGGAAACAAGCCCTACATAACTTACATCTATAGGGCATAACTCCAAGCATTCATCATCTCACTAACACTTTAAGTCACATCTCCTCATGTAGTGCACATATAATATGCATACACAAATCATGAGAAACCAAGGAAAAACTCAGCCAATCCAACAACTGGAACCTGCAAAATCAACTGGTTTGTCGGAAAGAACAAAAATCATCTTTCGCATGAATACTAATTTCCTAGTAATTTCTTTCAATTTATTACTTTTGCTACCTGACATAACACAGAGCCTTAGTGTTGTGGTAACATTATTACAGAAATTCAGCGTTATGAGTTATATTTATATTCTTCTAGCCATGGTCAAAAAATAAATAGTATGTCTATTATGTTTTATATCAGGCCAATCACAATAACTCTTATTATAATTAAGGTAAGTAGATACTTGCATTGAATATACCAATACTATTAAATAATGTGTAAAAATAGAACACATTGTGTTCTCCATTCAAAAATAGATAGGACTGGGGTGTTTTCTTTGAAAAAGCAAATCCTTTCCACGTTTTTCAGTGGTATTGGTATGGAATAACATCTGTCCTAACTGCTTGTCCTGCATTTTCACTCATTATGATTTTGAACAAAAGACACAATTTTTGTCTTCACATCCATTGCTTTCTCAGTCAATCAGCCGATGTCTTGATAGTAATATAGGCATAGGCCCTATCTTTTTTAAGTGCCTTAATTTGCTCAATCATGGTCAATGTCTTGAGTACAAAAGCAGAAAATCATCTTTTTTTCCAGCCTGGTCAATGGACTAATTTCTGGGGTAGTAGTTGTCATTACATTCATTTGACAAACCAAGTGGCATGTCCCTATGGTACCCAAGCAAACCAAGTGGCATGTCCCTATGGTACCCAAGCAAACCAAGTGGCATGTCCCTATGGTACCCAAGCAAACCAAGTGGCATGTCCCTATGGTACCCAAGCA
>JBCIKM010176190.1:0-13122 GCA_039654465.1 Melibe viridis | reverse complement strand
AGAGAGAGAGAGAGAGAGAGAGAGAGAGAGAGAGAGAGAGAGAGAGAGAGAGAGAGAGAGACAGAGAGAGAGAGAGATTAAGACACATTTAGACAGGACGGTTCCTATTACAACACTGCTTTCTACTGGTTACATCAGTGCCATTATCCTCAAGCCATACAAGTGTAACATGATGACACTCAGCACAGCTGCTGTCCACAACTAGTCTGCCTGGGTACAGCACCACAGGGTGCCACCACCACTATGACCTCCAGCCAGGGGTGAAGTGCATTTTACAATGACATACAAAGGAAGATGTCTTGGTGACACAGCAGCCTTTCCCCTCGCCCACTGTTTTGTTTTTTTTTTTGTTTGGGGGGGTGGGGGGGGGGGGGGGCTGACTATGATTGCACTGACACACCACACCCACATCAGGACCAACAGCCGTTAATTCACAACTTCAAAAGAAAATGCAAGTCTTCTCTCAGTAAATTAATAAGAAAAACAACATATTTGCAATCAGACAACGGAGCTTTTTATGTCACCTGGATATTACCACTAACAAGTTCCTTCGGTTTGTTGTTAGGTCAGAGTATTTTCTTTATCAATACAAATTCATTCTCCTCTTTTGTGTTGTGGGTAGGAGGATAAAAGGGGTTGGAAAAAAAACCCAACAAAGACAAGACAAGAAAAGGAAAGAAACAAGATACATATGCATGAAAACATGAGCATGAGCATAGCAGTGTGAAGGCAAGAAGAACACGGCAGGACATTGCGGTGGCCTCAAGCCATTTCCCGTCACTGGCATCCATTCAAGCTGCACAACATGCCACAACTGGAGTTGAATTATCAAAAAAAAAATTAAGGAAAATTCTTATAAATAAAACAGAAAAAAAAAAAATAAATAAATAAATAAATAAAAAAAGAGAGAGAGACAAAGACAGAAAGAAAAGCACAACCTGGTTGCCAAGCAACCAAGAGACAACAAATCCAATCATTCCAAACAACACATGACAACATAAAAGGTGTGTTGTGGCAACATGGAACATGCAAGTGCTTTGGTATGTGTATGGGTGTGCATAAAGTGCTCTATGTCTCTAAACTAAGTCTTTCATCTTAACATTGTGTTCATTGTGGGGGGAAAAAAACAAATAGATAGACATCTACAGTTCTTTTGAGCATCAGTTTGTATCTCTCTCTCTCTCTCTCTCTCTCACTCACTCTCTCATTCAATTTCAACTACCTTCCAACTCTTGAGAAAAAGGCCAATTTGGATTAAAAGATCTGAAAGACAGTCTAAAGAGTTGAGTCACTCATTGCAGAGGCTTGATTCGAGGAGGAGCTGAAATTTGAGGCAGCCTTAGACTAAGCCAGACCCCCAGAACCCTGCCAGCCTGCTCCAGCCCTGCAGGCCAGGGTCTTCCAGTCAACGTCCTCTGCTCTGACTTTACCACTTGTCACTGCTTTCTCCACAGACAGGATCAAGAAGAAGAAGAAAAGGAAAGAACAACACCAAGACCAATCATCAGTTAAAGAATTACTCCATTTTATTCCTTCCTCAGCCATTCAATTACAATTTATAATGGCATGTATGGGACAAGGTGAAGGAAAACCAATGAGCAATGAAGAAGAAATAGTTATGATATGCCGGAATATGTGTTCCTATATAAAAAGGAGATATATTATGTATACTGTAATATAATATGAATAATGAAAAGCTGGATGGCAGTGTGAAAGTTTGCTATACCAATCTCACAACCAAGAAACTCTCACTGTGAGGCAATGGAAAAAAAAAAAAAGCCTATGTTTCCATGATGATATGGACATTTCCAAGAATGATTAACAATTTCAAAAAGCTAGGAAGAAGGGGAAGTAAAAAAAATCACTCAATCATCGAGTCAAACTGGGTGTGAAACTCATCCACTGGAGCGATCCAGAAATTATTTTTCATTGAGAGTACAAATTTGCATTGCCTGTACCGTTTCCCAAGCTCACATAACACAGACATAAGAGCAGAGGACAGACTGATGACTTCCTTATTGCTACGGATGAGCGGAGCCCCACAGGAACAGAGAGAAGAGAGCTTACTGGCCACGACGATTTACTATCTATTTTTAAGTCCTGTCCACCCAAAAGGAGGCCAAGAAACTAAAGTCATTATCCATACTTCTCTCAGACAAAAAATTAGTTACAACTCAGGGTCTTGCTAAAGGTTCGTACTCGTAACAGTCTACTCCAGTATTTGTGGGCTCTTCAGTGGCCCTTGTGTCATGGCACCCTTAAACCACCAATAACCAAAAATACTTCAGTGTAAAAAAAAACCACTCAATTAGTTTTCAGATTGGCAACTGGTCACAATTAGATCCTACCATGCCAGGTCTATCCAGGTTGTAACACTGTGGTGATGATTGTGTCAGGTTTTGGTCCAGTCGGTTCTAACTCTGGCTGCCTCACTCTTCATACCCTTCACTTTTTCACAATGAGAGCACTGTGGCAGATGTCCACAATGAGAGCACTGTGGCAGTGGTCCACAATGAGAGCACTGTGGCAGTGGTCCACAATGAGAGCACTGTGACAGTTGTCACAATGAGAGCACTGTGACAGTTGTCACAATGAGAGCACTGTGACAGTTGTCCACAATGAGAGCACTGTGACAGTTGTCCACAATGAGAGCACTGTGACAGTTGTCCACAATGAGAGCACTGTGGCAGTTGTCCACAATGAGAGCACTGTGACAGATGTCCACAATGAGAGCACAGTGACAGATGTCCACAATGAGAGCACTGTGGCAGATGTCCACAATGAGAGCACTGTGGCAGATGTCCACAATGAGAGCACTGTGGCAGATGTCCACAGTGAGAGCACTGTGGCAGATGTCCACAGTGAGAGCACTGTGGCAGATGTCCACAGTGAGAGCACTGTGGCAGTTGTCCACAGTGAGAGCATTGTGGCAGTTGTCCACAAAGGGAGCACTGTGGCAGTTGTCAAAGAGAGCACTGTGGCAGTTATCCACAATGAGAGCACTGTGGCAGTTGTCCACAAAGAGAGCACTGTGGCAGGGCAGACGTCCATAACTAGTCAGGTCTGTGTTTGTGCCTTGGTGGTAGGTAGTGGCTGGTGCTATCTGTGGCCAGACAATAGTTTGTGTGTAAGGACAAAACGAGTAACAAGTCTTCCATCCCAGAACAGCAACAAAGGGGGAGTATATGTGTGTGTATGTGTGCGTGTGCGCATGTAAGTATGTGTGCGTGTGTGAATGAGTGTGTTTGACTATTGAACATCTTCACAGAGAGTCCACACCAAAGCAATCACCAAACAAAATACACGCAAGAAAAAAAAAGAGAAGAAGACACAACCCATACCAAAGTTTGACATGCTTTCCAAAACAAGGCAAATGTTTTCACTTACCGTTAACACAAGATTATCAGATTTCATAAATATTTAAGTTTTCAAATTTGTTTTGTCCGCAAATGGTTTCACACCCTTTTCGACCAATGGCTGTCATTTTCCAATTGAATATTCAGTTATACATCAAGACAGAGTTCTTCCAAGAACATGAAAATAATTAACCACACTTACTGATGAACAACTGAATCCAAATTATCATTGCACAAAAATCTCTCACAGGAGAGATGTCCAACACATGAAGTTCTGCTTAACCAACACTCTCATTGCCAAGTTATTGAACACAAAAATATTGGGGGGGGGGGGGGGGAATAAATGGGTGAGATGGGTGAAGGGAGCAAAGTATAGAGAGGAAGACAAACCAATTAAAACATTAAACAAGAAAGAGAAAAAGATAAATAGCCTCCCCCTCCCCCAAACACACAAAAAAATAAATATCAAGATAAGTTTGTTTTTATTCAAAGGGGGCTACCCTCACTCGTAGTTCATAGCTCCTTGTTTGAAACAAGATCCACCACATCCCTTATCTCATTTCATCCAACCATTTATTTGCCCACAAAGGTAAAACAAAACTGTCACTTAAAACTGTAAACTGCAATTTACACTTTATTGTGCCAAGAAGGTTAAACCCATCTTTCTCTCCAATTGCATTCATCACATAATCCCTTTTTGGATGATAAATGTTTTGAATGCCAACATCCTCATTATAAATCACCCCCCATCCTTATCCCACTGCCTTTTATGCTCTGATAAATACTACAACAAGCAGGTTGGTGAGATGGACGGGACAGAACATGAAAGAAAATACTTCTTTCCCTTTTCGTCCATTCATATTGATATAAACCCCATTAACCCGATAAAGCTGCTTGATACTTAGTTTTCATAATCCCAAACAAGATTAAAAATCATCACAAAATTCAAAGTAAGTAGAATGGAATGTAGAGTTAATCGGCATCAACAGAATTTCATGACAAAAAATAAAGTCTGCTATTATGCATTGGGAGTGTTAAATATGATGATTTTATTAAAATCGATTTTATTAAAATCACAAAGCCATCAAATATCAAAATAGAAGTTCTAGTTCATTTAAAGAATCACTTGTAATCAAAATACAAAGGAACACACACATATCAGTGGTGTGAGGCAAAAACCAGCTTTGTCAGAAATTCAAAGATTCTCCGTCATCCACAATTCCAACAAAAAAGGAATAGACTATGCATTGAATGTCAAGGCTATAAAGTATCATCTACTAGAAATGTGCCAATTGCATGAGCACAAAAACGGGCAGAATTAGCGCATCTTGATTTTGTGACTATGGAAACAGGCACAAATCAGCCAAGTAATTTCTGGGTTTTCGAGATAAATGAATGTTGATCTTGAATCATGTTGGGTCAGAATTTCAGGTTTCAGTTGTCTATGTGTTTGAGTGTACAATGCGCATGCTTGTGCGCTTGTTGGTCCGTTTGGTAATGTGAACTTTCACTTTTTTTTTCTCAAATTGTCATGTCTGACCTTTTTACGCTGAAATCACAGTTGCCTTGATCTGAGCATGATGTGTGAGAGTATGAGGGTGAAACGACATAGTATGCTGTGTGTTAGAAATGGAAAATTACAGAACCGTGCCCTTTCCCAATTAAATCCGCAAATCAGAGGGAAATTCCAACCCCTGATCTACAGATAATATCTGGCCATTTTGAATTTTGCAAGAATGCCTCACACCAGTAATATGTCTGTGGAAAGTTGCCTTTCAAGCAACAGACATTTATTTTTCAGTGTAAATCAAATGATAAAAAACAAAGATCAACAATTCTATATAAAAAAAAAAATAAATAAAAAATACACACAGAGAGAAGACGAAAGAACTCAACATTTTAAACTAGAGAATAAAAACAAGCTCAGCTTGGAAAGCTCATGCATCTCATTCTCTACGACAGACCACCACACACTGTACAGGTGGAGGGAGAGAGTGAAGGATAATATTTGACAGGGAGTGTCAAAAATGATTTCACAATCGGAAACAGAAAACACTGGAGAGGTGACTCAAAAGTTGTTTCCCTCTATCTCATTTCGACATTAATGTGATAATTGTACAAAGTATTGATGGCCAGAGTGGGAATACCACCTTAGATCTCAGGTTGAGTAGAAAGTCAATGAATGGCAATGAAGAGATTGGATTAATTCCTTTAGCCAGTCCTTGAACTTTCTCCATGAAAACAATGTAATTCTGTTTAGACTAAAACAACCTTGGAAACTACCTTTGATATCAAAAACAAGAATTATGGATATTAAAAAGAAACCAATGCAGAATTACATTGACTGTCTATCCTCTAGTGCAAAATAATTTGTTTTTCTTACTGCAACTGTAAATATACAAATAAAAAAAGAAATTTTTGTGTAGTACCAAAGAAGACAAGAAGAAGAGACACAAACAACTTAGAGGGTAATAACCAATTTGTTTATAATTCAACATACAAAAAACACCCCCCACCACCCTAAAAAAAAAAACAAAAACAAAAAACAACCACAACCTAAACAAACCTTATAAATAACAGCAGCTGCAACCAAATGTGTAATTTATTTTGTAAGAACATCAAGAAAAGTTTAAACATAAACAACTGGCTTTTCTCATAAATACAGAAATAATTCCCCGACTCTCTTTCCACAGATGCCAAACACCATACACAATTTGTCATTTCAGATGATAACAAAAAAAAAAAAAAAAAAAAAAAGGAAAAAAAAAAAAAAAAAAAAAAAAAAAAAAAAAAAAGGGTACCCACTTTTGTCAAAATTGTTCTTTGCTCATATGCAAGAAAGTGAACTTGGATAAAAATAATGCTCTTAACATTTCCTTTCATCCCATTCGCTTTATTGAATTGAATACAAAATACCTTGTTTCCACTGCAGATCTGGATTTTTTATATACCCCCACAAGTCTTCTCATACAGATTGTTGTGTTACTAAATCGTGCACTTACTGAAATTCTGCATAAAGAATGAGATCGGTGTAAGATTTAGCTTTTAAGTTTGACATAACACTGGTTAATCTATTCTATTCCATGGATAAGAAAAACACACAAACAAAAACAGCTTTTAATTTAAACAAATTTGTTGTCCATGAATGCTGTATTTGGAAACTTTGCATGCAAAAAAGTCTTAAAAGTTCCAAATATGAGAGATATCAGTTCAGTTTTTTTACGTGGTTTTCTCCTGTATCTTGGAATTTTTTGCAGCAAGTGGTGCCAGGTGTTGGCACCTTTACAATTGCTTCTTGTTGAACGTCGACGGCATCAAATTCTTTTTCTTAAACATAAACTATATGAGATTATTGCTACTGAACACAAATTATTGTGAAGTTTGTTTAGTTGTACTCGTAAGATTTTAAATTACAGATAAAGACGAGGTGAATTGCCCGTGTCAAAGATGTAAAATATCCACAACAACTGTAAGTGAAAATTAATATTCAAAAGAGATCAATTTGATCCGTACAGAAACAAAAATAAAGGTTTATTTAGAAAAAACATTTTGTCTTGTAGAATGCACCATGGTAAGATGGACTTTAAAATAGACTAAAACAGCATTATTTTAGCGATTTTCCTTTTTTTTTCTCCACTCCACTAATCCTCCCTTCAGCCTAACTTTTCTACTTTATCACCATAATTGTATGAAATTCAGCTTGAAATTTTGAAGTTTCAATCAGATATGAACAGACCTATAGGACATTTACTCTGAGACAATAGCTTGTTTAATTTTTTTTCTCTTTCACAATCATGTGAGCCTTTACAAAACATTCTTCACATCACTAAAGTTAGTGGTTTGCAAGTTTATGAGCTATACAAAATTTTGTACACCTTCCGACAAAACGAGTGTTGGCATTTGAGTTAAGAGTTGGGTGTCAGATAATTACGTGATCTTCCAAAAACAATCCTTGTATAAATGCAATACGATTTGATGATAACAGTTTTTATTCCATGCTCCAGTCTTCTTACAGCAACCGACCCCCCTACCAGGCCAGACACAAAACTCAAACAGAGCCAGACTTCCTGTGCCTTCCCCAGTCAGACCTCTGGCCTTCTCGTATCACAAGCTGGCGTGAAAGCTGACCAGATCAGCCCTCATCTCACAGCTGAGTATGAAGCCCTCATTGTTTTCTACCTTCCAGTTTCTCAATATACAACAGAAAAATGCACACAGCCCTTTCCTAGTTCATTCAGCAGGAACTCTCTGCACAATTTTGTGCAATCATTGCAATTTTCATTTTTCTATTGAAATTTGGTTGAAGTTTGATCCTGTGAGGATGAATGGTCAAATGTGTCTCTGCTTGTATGGTGAGCAAAGAATTGTCTTTATGGCACTCAGACAACAGAATTGTGAATTTGAGTAAACTACCCAATTCAGTAACCATTCTCTTTGCGAAAATAATAAAAGTGTACTTAGGTCTTTACAATAACTGGTCTGAAAGCCCAAGTCGGGACAAGATGCACAAAGATACCTTGTCAAATCAGGTTACACTGGTGTCAGAGATTCAAATTTGGAAAATAACGCCATACAGTAAAGAAGCGAATCAATTGTAATTTTGGCAGAAGGTTGACAACTCTGATAACCAAAACCGCAGAAACCACTAACGCAATTAAAAAGTAATGACATAAATTAAAAAACCTGAAGGAGAGGATTACACTTTCAAGAAATACTTGCCGTAAACGTTACATGCAGACAACATTAAAACATAAACCACACAAAGAACAAAATAATTTGGAAATTGTTTTTCTTCAAAACAGCACAAAATTCTGATTTGTTAAAATGTCACAATGATTAACCAATGGCAGACAACATGGCAGTGGTTTTTTTTGCTTGTCAGACTAAAAATTAAAAACCTGGTGGCCGCTGACACAACTCATTCCAAGAAGCAGCTAGAGCAGTCTGGGATATTTCTTCTCATGCAAACACATATACAGCAGTAGGAGAAACAAACTTCAAAACTATATTATATTATCAAACAAATATTTTCACGCGCAGCTATTTTTTCTACCAAGTGCAAAGCTGCCAACTTCTCAAAATTTCAAAACTGCTTATAGATCAAAATTATAAATGGTGTTGTGAGAAAGTTTCTAAACAGCAGAATTGTAACAAGTATCATTTCATTGTGAAGGTTGGCAGCTATGCAAATGGTACTTTCTAAGAAAGCCATGATAAAGATAAAAAAAAAAAAAAAAGGAAGATGGAGATAAAAAGACAGACTGATAGGATGGGAGAGAAAACAAAATCAATAAGAAAAATGAATAGAGGCAGAGAGCAAATCATTTTTTGGCCAACAGACGGCGCATACCTTCAGGCCTGTACTGAGCCACTATTTCCACGGTCTCTCCTGCCCGTTTCAGGGCTTGCGCAGCCTCTTCATGTGTTGCTCTTTCTAAGTTTGTGCCATTAACCTGTAAGGGGATAAACCATATGGATAAAAACGTTGATCATGTTGATAATAGCTTATAGAAAGGACAATTTGATAAAAACGCTGTAGAATGGGAATGCTGCAATTTTTTTATGATCACTTTGAGCATATAATTGATATTAGAATTAAAATCCTTCCATGGCTTTAAAACAGAAGTAAAAAAATCTTTTTAATTTGTTGTGGTTTTCTTTTTAGAGTCCTTAAAATTCTTGCAACTTTCCTTGTCTGGCATAAAATAATATTGGCAATTCTTTCCATCTCATTTTTCTAAGCTATCACATTACGACGACATGTTGGACAAATTTGAATCCCCAAACTATTGGTATTCACTGCATATAATTTTGGGATTCTATGTCATATTGAAAAGTTTACATTTTCAGCTCTCATAAATAAAAAATTGAACAACACTGTCATAACCATAAAATGAGTGATTTTACAGTACTGAAGTCTTTTTCACGGTATTGCCGAAGTTGGCCTTCATATCTTATCATACTATTCACTATTCACAGCCAGTAATACAGAAAAACTTCCAAAAGCAATAATTCTTACTAAATCCAAGCAGATTTAAAAAATTTAAAGTGTCTAGCAAAATTCTTCTCAAGACACATCATTCTACAGGCTCTCAAAATATTGATGAGAAAATTTTTTTGGCCTGACAACTATAGTGTGAGAAAAACTAGAGGGTCCAAATTGTTTAGTTCACAGGTTAAATTTGAGTACTTACAGATATGATTTGATCCCCTCGGCGAAGTTCGCCCGAGAGGTCAGCTGGCCCACCCGCCAGAATGAAAGAGACAAATATTCCCTCTCCATCCTCTCCTCCTACTATGTTAAAGCCTAAGCCTGTTGAGCCTTTCTTCAACACCAGCTTCCTGGGATCCCTGAGAATAGAGAAAAGGGTACATTGAGAAATTCAATCAACAAAATCAAAAGCAATAATGCGGTTAAATATCCGTTTCACTAAAGAGTTTTGACATTTGGCAAAACCGTCATAATAAAATTTTAATAAAAAAAAAAAACATACAAGAGAAAAAAAAAAAGGCAAACAACACAAAAAGTGTGTTTATTCCATCATAACAAGATTCCAAAGATCTTGGACCTCCACACCAACCGCAACCATTCATGCGAGGATTTGTTGAAAGACAAGCTTAGAAAAGTCAGTTATTTATTACTTCATCTTCCTCGATGTCAAAGCCACACATGACCAACTTATGTCAGCTCCTGCGGACTGACCACTCACGTTGCCAAAAAGGTCATGTTTAAGTTGTTAACTTCACAACTTGCTAATTTCAACACATAAACTCCAATTAAATCACATTTCTTTGAAACACACCTGACACACTTAGAGAAAGAGAAATGAAAAGAAGTCAAGTTGATTTTATTACTCTTTACATTCAATTTTGGTAACAAACTGAAGAGGATACTAAACAGCCGTCTTACCGATTTGTACACCATTAAGACAAAAATCAATTTTAATTTTGGGGGTATTTTTAAAAATGAATCACTTAAGTATAATATTGATAGATTTTGACCTTCCATGTCAAAAAAAGTTTTAAATTGTAATTTGAATGAGAAATTTTAGACAAAATCAGCAGTTACGAAATTCGGTTCGGAATTAAGAAAACCCTAACAAGCTAGAAATTATTCAAATGAATAGCCACATGACTTTTTTCGTAGAAAAAAAACCCAAAAACAAATAATATAGAGAGTATTAAAATAGCGCATCACCATGAGCATATCATGCTCAATGTGCTTGAAATACAAAATCATTGTAATTGGAGATTTAATGGAAGAGTGTTCCAAGTTTTAAGCCCCACAAATACAAATGATCTCTTCATAAGATTTCTTTTTCATTAAAGAATTTCCAGACTTGACTTATCAGATTGTAACTCTCTATCATTGTAAACCATCAAAATAGACACAGATGATGTCAGGGGGTGTACTGTGCAGTGTTTTTGTAAGGTGTAAACAATCCTGCATCCTAACCCATCCCCACACATCAGCTCTCGCGCAACTATTCAGTTCCCACAGGACAAGGATCGTGAGAAAAGGAGGGCGTAGCCCACAATTATTTGGTCCCTATAGGCCTCAGGCTTAAGACGTGTTCTGCACAATCAGCGTGCAACTATCCGGTTCCAACAAGTCTAGGGTTAACAATGTAAACATAACCAGTTTTTTTAGGTCTATCAAGGGCTTTCAAGGGATTCCAAGGGCTTCCTATTGATTCCTAGGGGTTTTGAAAAAAATAAACACCAGGTATTGCAACCTAGCTTTTCACAAGTAGGGTTGCCAGATGTATTACTATTACTTTGGCTGCGTTTATTCCTATCTGGGGTGAGAATCTCATTAGACTCACTATTCTCACCCCGTTTTGGCATGTAATAGAGAAATAATTAAAGTAACTGTTGTGATGCTTTAAATAGGATTCAGGGTGGGTATTCAAAAGGAGTGGTTATTTGTATAATTTTATTCAAACAACCATGTCCATTCAAAATGGATGACAGTTGGTAAAAATCAATGAAGTAGACTAAGGCAGGTGAATTGGTAACTTAATAACTGCTGGTTTGCCACTTTATCAGACGAAAGGCCAGGTGAGAATAGTGACTTCCCTTTACACACCCTGCATTGTGCACAGAACAACACAGTGACAACTGTTGAAAGCTGACTGTTGGTGCTTTTGTTTAGGTTGAATATGCTTGTGTTGAATTAATTATAACAATACACCCTGAGGCTATTTCGTGTCTTCGTACCTTCTGTATTTAGTGCAAGGTCGGACCATAGTTACATTCTATTTTAGGGTAGATTTCGGCACACAAGAGGAAACCGGGTGCAGTAAAAATCATTTGGATTCTCACCTTCTAACTTTGGGATCGTAGAAGTAAGGCTCTTTCCTTCCCTCTGTTTTCAACATTTTCTCAAACTATGGCGCGTCTTATTAAAACCTAAGCTATCATTTTTTTCAAAATATCACACCGATTAAGGAAATTCGAAACAGTTAAATCCAAGAATTGTTATAACATGTTATTGAAGAATCCTCGTCGACACCCACAGTAAGGAATCCATCTTGAATCTCGCTAATGTGTTTTGTGTTCTACGTTTGGATTGGATCAGCGAGGCGGAACTAGCGAATATATCAACCAATCGTTCTCTAGTTTACAAGAACCGTCTCGTCACAGAATCGATGGCCAAACCAACTCGTCTTCCTCAGAGAGAGAGAGAGAGAGAGAGAGAGAGAGATCATCCCTTAGATATATATTAGTCTTTTGTTTGTAAACTCAAGCGGTGGTTAGACGAGGGTGTGGTGAAATTTTGTTTTTGTTCTTGTGCACATGCGTGAGACCCAGAGAGAGAGAGAGAGAGTCCTCTGAACTTTTTGACGCACTGACTCGTAATAATCAAAGGAAGTCTTTGTCTATCTCTTGTTTTTCGTTTTCTTCTTTCCGTCTGCAGTGATCCATAGCGGGAAGTAGCTGAGGTCGTCGCGCGGTTTGCGTGTAATTTGTACGTAATCTGAGCGTTCCAACTTCATTATTATCAACAACTATTCGATAAATCAGAAAGAAATGCCAGGCATCAAGAAGACACGACACGGTGTGTCATCGTTTATCAGTCGGCCCCGTGTCACATCATCAAAGGAAAATAACTTTGTCACTGGCAACGATGTTTGAATGCACCAAAACTTAATCTCTCAAATAAACAAAGTCTGCAGCAATCAAATGGAATTGCCAAACACTGCAGAGTAAACAAGAGATAAAAAGGTACATTAGAGTCGCATGAGTAGCCGTTCATGGCAATGTGGGGATGTCATACTCGTTCGTTGGTCAAAGGTTCGTCATCCAATTATAACTCCCCATTACCGCGTTTCGACACAACTTCCAACTTTCCTGGGGGCACCCCCCCCCCTAATATATATCTTCGGGTTTGTCTTTTATATTGCCATTGAATAATCTTCATCCGATTGATTGGCATCTTCAAACAGTACCACGTCTCCTCTTCCTGAAAATATGTTTATGCGCGTTGCAGTTGCAATGTGTATGATTGATGGTTTGTGGCATTGTGAGGCAACCAGAGCACAGTTTTCGCCGGACTTAAGCAGCGCTGTGTGAAAAGGCATCGAATTGGAATAGATCCCACAGAGCTCACGTGTCGAAATCCTAATTATTAGTAGTAATAATGCTTCTCGTTGACAGACAGTGACAAGAAATAAAAGGGAAAATTACTCAGACTAACAACATCATAGAAATATGGACACAGAATGACCGAACGACATCCATAACACACACACACACGGGGGGG
>JBCIKM010176189.1:0-23308 GCA_039654465.1 Melibe viridis | reverse complement strand
GGGGGCGGAGATTGGAGGATATTTTGTTGTTGTTTTTGTTTCATTTTTGGTGGGTTTTTTTTCTTCTTCTTCTATACCGGAAATCTCTTTGTTGTATACTTGGACATCTGTTTTTGCTACAGACATACGGTACTCTAACCCCACGCTTGTTGCACCTCTATGGCAATGGAGTCAGAAGGATCTGTTCAAGATTTAAACAAAAGTGTTAAAACCACTACATCGAAATGGTGCAGTGTTATAAATTCAAAGATAAAATCTCCTGAGCTGGCATTCTTTTAATTTCCTTTAGATAAAGAAAAGTAGGAAAAGAGTGACTCTTTATGTATTATTATCCACTTGTTATTGTCGTCACGTGGTCCAGGCCTATCAATAAAACTGATGATGATTATAATAACAACAAAAATAATAATAATGATGATAATAACAATAATATAATAATAATAATAATATTAATAGTGATAATAATAATAATAATAATAATAATGATAATGATAATAATATGAGGATGATAGACTTCATCATTCTTTAAAAATCCAAAACAGGGATGCTACCAACAAAGGCCATAGTAGGGGAGTAAAGAGAAAAGCTGCAACATTTACACACACATGATACATAATGTTTAGTATATGACAGTCACTCTCCCTCTATCAATACTTTTTTTTCTCATTCATCAGTTCATCCACTTATTCATTATTTCTTGCTCTCTTTTTTTCCCTTCTTCCTCTTCCTTCTCCTTCACCGCCACCACCTCCTCCTCCTCCTCCTTCTTCTTCTTTTTCTTCTTCCTCTATTATTCTTGTTGTTGTTGTTGTTGTTGTTGCTCTTCTTCTTCTCCTCCTCCCCCTCCTCCTCCTCCTCTAAAAACATTGATCCCATCAACCAGGAAATGCATTCATTAGTGTCTGGAATCGGAAATCCTACAGAAAACTCTAGTTAACAAGTAGAGACACAATGCGGTTTGAGATACAGAAAATAGAAGATACGACGTAACATACTTTCTGCGCCGTGCGTGGCTCATTTCACTTCGCTTAGTAAAGAATAAGAGGGGAGTTGGTCGAAGTAGTCCATCTCTATGTATTGATCTCTGCTGGAAAGAAGAAAGCTACTTTTTCAAACCTTCTTTCTTCCTATCCATCTGCTAGAGTGGACGCAAGCTGGTCCTAGTCTGGGGTCCACTTCTTTTCCTTTCCTTTTCATTCTTTCTTTCTTTCTTTTGGTACTGCTTAAGAATCTGAGTCCCGTGTGTTTACTTTGCAGCCATGATAGGTAGTGAAGGATTTTATTGCCAGATAGAAACAAGTTCATTACTAATTACTTGAACAGGAAAACAATAACTAAATTGAATACAATACATTGCCAAATGACCAGGTGACCAATATATATAAAAGCAAAATTAAGAACAGAATGAGAAATGGATGGGTTTTTTTTAATTTTGGAAAGTAAAATTAATTGGAAACAAGAACAACAAAATAAGCATGCAAATTAATCAAGTTATTAGTGTAATAGTAACAGTTTCAAAATAAAAAAGAAATCAGAGATGATTCCAAATTCATGAAAAATGTGGAGAAAATTTTGAAACCCCCACTCCCCTTCCAGACCATTCAAAATGATTAATAATCCATAAAATATATTTTAAAACTTTTTGGAAAGTAGTTTGACAAAATTAAAAGAAGTGAATCAATTAAAGAGATGGAAAATAAATTATTTAAAAAATGCCGAATTCATGAAAAATGTGGAAAAAAAATTGAACCCCAACCCCCATCCCTTCCAACCTCACCAAAAAATGATGAATAAAGCTTAAAATATATTTTAAAACTTCAATAAACCCTATTAGAAACAGAAATCCTAAGCTCTTCTGGCAACATGGCCTCCAAACCAAAACAAAATGGAACCTACATTCCTAAGTAGTACTTTTCTTTCTTCTTTTCTTCCTTTTCTTTTCCTTTTCCTTTCTTCTTTCTTGCTTCTTGTTTTTCTTTGTTGTGTTTTTTCCTCCTTCCTCTTGTTGGTAATTTTCATTAGTTTCATCCTCTTGTATTTCTCCTGTTTAAGAATATCCTTTTACTGGTTAGTAAAACATAACCTCTTGTTGGTTACTTTCTCACATTAGTTGCATCCTCTTGTTCTTGTTTATTTTCTCCTGTTTAAGAATATCCTCTTACTGGTTAGTAAAGAATAACCTCTTATTGGTTACTTTCTCGCATTAGTTCAATCCTCTTGTTTATTTTCTCATGAGTAAAGACATCCATGTCAGTTAATACTTTGTTCAGAACATGACATTGAGTCTGATTTAGTATCAACCAGTTAGTTTTAGATTTTTTTTTTCATTTTGTGTCTAAGCATCGTTTTGCTTATGTTTTCATTGTTTTTTTTAATTTATAATTTGAATAAACCCTGAACGAGTGCTTTTGGTTTTTAGGATTTCCGTTCACTGTTGACTTTTGTCATGTTGGGGTTTCATGTTTGTTGTCCTGTGTGTTCGTAATGTAGCAGTCAACGTGAGTGTTGTCCTGTTATTGTTGTCATAGTCATCTCATGTGCCGCCGTTGACCTGAAATGCATGCAGTGATACGGGGTCATGAGATTTGCATTGTTATTGTTGTCGATTGTTGTTGTATTGTTATATATATATGTTTTAGTCCTATGTACTGTCACAGTTGGACATACATTGTTATGTAATCATATGTTGTCGTCACTTTGTGATTTTGTCTCCTTAGTTTTTTTTACTAAGGTACCCATTTTTTTTAACCATTAACTTTCAATGAATTTACCAAAAAGACATTCGTATTAACCCAGCACAGAGGATAGCCCTGTTTGAGCCAAGGACAAATTCATACTAAAATATCCATAACTCGAACAAATACTGACAAATATGAATTTAAAAAATACCAAAATGTACAGAAATTATGTATCTTTCAGATGATATATAATTTTATTTGAAAAATATTGGGATGTGGAAAAAAAGAAGAATTTAATGTTATATTTGTGTCACTTGAGGGATTGTCACTATCCACATCAGTCTTCGTTTTTACTCTCAAAAGCTTCTGATTGCTCATCAGCTTAAAATCCAATGTCATTTTTGTCAAAATCATGTTAAATTTAATAAAACTGGTAAAAAAAGTTAGATTGAACCAAATCTTGAAGAAAATCTAAAGCCATAACTTAAAAAAAAGTTGTACAGGCTAGAATAGTCATAACAGCGATAGGTAAAGAGAAACTCTTCTCGTTTCCAGTTCAGCCATGTGCGTTTGCCGTGCACGCTGTGTCACTGTGTAAATAGCGATTTAGTGACTACTGTTTACTGTGCCGTCACTGGCAATCAGTGATTAATGTTATGAATCTGGGGGAGGGTTTACACATCTCTCAAAACAAATTAACGCAACTGAGAAATGATTTACAATGACAAAAAATATCACCTGTCAAAACAATAATTAACAATGAATGGCTGTCACACATAACAGCATAATGGTCCAGGAAGATGCAGGATCTTTAGGCCCCCTTTGTGTACTTAAGTACTCAGTACGTCTAACTTGTGACTCTGGAGTTAAGTACCAAAGGGCATGAAATAGGGGATGACCAGTGAAACCTGATAAGACAACAAAAACTGGACGCAAAAGAAAAGGGGAAAAATTAAGATGATAGCTTCAGAGTAAAAGAAGAGAACACAAGGGACTTTCACCAACCACCCAAGGAAAAACCAGAAGCACCCACAGTAAGGATCACATTAATCTCCCTGGTTTCTATACTTGGCCACTGTGCCTCTGCAGAACAATAAAAAAAATAAAAAAAAAATTAGAAAGAACAACCAGACATTATTTCCATCAGAAAAAATATATTATGAGTATAGCAAGGTAGATAACATGGTGTTTTTGAACACATGATGAAGATGTCAACAAACCTTCATGCCATAAATACTATTAGCATAAAGTGAATAAAGTACAGTCTGCACTGTGAATGATAAAGTCTTAATTCTATGAAAAGAACAGCATGCATTCTACAAAGGTCCTATTCAATGAATACAAGGGTTATCCAGAAAGAGAACAGAAGAGAGCAACAGATTTTTCAAATTTTGAAAGTATCAAATTCAAAGTTGCAGGACAGCAGCGAGTGCCTGTAAGCCATTCTTCCATTTAATCACTAAACATCCTTTACACTGATGTATATTGGAAAAAAAACAACCAACTTCCCATTAGAAAATTTTGTAAAAATATCTCTGCCTATGTGGCCTTGCTCACAACTTTCTAGTCCATTGGGAATGTTTCGCTGCACATCAGAAAGGAATTGCACAATGTGTAGTAAGCTTCTATATTCTTCCTCACACTCCTCTATGAAGGTAAAAAAAAATGTTGACTTGAAATAAGAATTTTAAATAAGCCATCGTACATAAGTGAATGTCATCTAAACATTTCAAGTTTACCAGTGTACGAGTTGCTAGCTAAATATCACAGAGAAAACGTTTTAAAACTAGGATTAACTTAATATTGCATTTAAAGAGTCAACAAAACATACAGGCAATTACACAAATTCCCATTTACACAGAGACACACACTAACATATCATCACACACGTTACACACATATTTATAGGCACAAAAAACTCACACATAAAAGACGCATATAGACTTACACATTCTTATTCAAGCTCCATCCATCTATATTTTAATCATAGGTAAATTGCTCATCCACTTTAATTTGAAAAAAAATGATGATAAATATAGGGTAACTATAGCAGTCAGATCTATCAAGGGTGTAATGTATAATTTGAATCATTTTTCATATTCCTATGGCCCTGAACTAGTTGGTATTTTTTATAATAATTCACTTCTAAAAAATTAGAATAGCTCAGGTAGAAAAAGACCAAACCTATTTCTTTTCCAAACTCTGAGAAAACTATCCCAGTTTTAATAATCAACTACAAATTACAATTAAATGTTGCTTTAAGGTTTGAACAGGTTTTTGATAAAACAAAGCTTCATAAATCTGTTTTTTGCACCATCTGTTCAAAAGTTGAATTCTCAGACCTCCAAAAAAATGCTGCTATAGTGCATGGGCAGGTTATAGTTTCATGATCTTTTGTAAAAAATTAAGTTAACTGTCAAACCTTTGGAAAAAAGGTACTGTTATCTCTACTGTCTAGGTTCTGACCTATTTCAATTCTTCATGAGGATGATAATGATATGAAAAAAAAAGGGCAAACAAACACCCTTTACAGCAGGAGGTGACAAGAAAAAGGCATTCGACCTTAGGTCACTGTCAATTGTAAGCATTTGATGAAAAAGAAATGTAGAACTTGTTTTTGTCTTTTGTACTGTATGGAGCCTGTCCATCATCAGCAGCAGGAAGAAAGAGTCATCATCGCTTGTTGGCTCTTTGCTGGTTTAATCTAAAAGTAAACAAAGGTAAAATTATCATCAACTCTTTCATGGATATCTAATATTACCTAAAAACAAATATCCGAGGAAGTTAAGTATATTGGAATAAAAAAAAAAAAAGACATTCATTTAGAATTAAAAACTAATAAAGTATCACAGAATCACAGCTTATATTTTACAAACAGGCTCTTGAATATGTTTTTCTTTTTTAAAGATGATAAAACTCACTGAAATCGAAACTTTAATACCTCAGTGATAGCCTCTAACAATGTCACAAAAGAACTGAAATTTTTCACAACTGATTTTTTACAATTAACAATTAATGACTCGAAGATGATTGATAATTACCTTGCAATGTTTTCCACATACTCAGATGCATTGTTTGAGGAATAAGGCACTTGGCTGAGATATGTATACTGCATTCGACTATTGCCATTGCTGATTGGTGCAGTTGTGTTTGTGGCTCCCCCTCCAGGCAGACCATATGCTTGTCGAGGAATGTCCCTGGATGCTTTTTTATTACGACCACCACCTTGGGAAGTGGATAAACGATTTATGGTGAGAATATCTAATATATGTAAAGATCCTTAGCCCTCCAAAGTCATTTTTTGTCACTATCAATATTATCAGAAACCATTCATTTACATTTAGATTTGCCATAACAGGGATTTTGGTCCAGTCCAGACAATACTGTTATAAAGGTCTAGGCAGGTTCAACTGTATTTTTTTTTTTTTTTAAACGTGAGTGATTAGAAAGTTATTACTCTTCATTTTGATATTGGAAGAGTGAAGGTTTTTGATACCCAGAACCCTCCCCCCCGTCTCCGCTGGATGACTCACCTCGCTGACCAATATCATCATCGTAATAAGCACTGGTACCCCAGACTGGAGGAGAGGTCAGCTGCATATTGGTGACCTTCACCTGAACACTGGGCTTGTAATGGCTTATCCCAGGTAAGCCAGAGTCCAGGCCTGAAATTGGTGGCTGGTTCTGAAGAGGAATAAAATGCTTGTAAACACTTATAGGCCCTATACTCCATCCAATTATAATGAGAACTCAAATGTTAAAAACTGCCTTTGACATGATATTCTTATATCTTCTTAATTCATATTTTTAAACTAAATCTTTTCAGGTTTTCAGATTGCATGTAAAAATAAATCATAGTTAACATACCTGATACAGACAAAAGGAGACAAGATAATGATGAAAAATAAAATATTGAAGATCTGGAGGAGACATTAGATCTAACCAATCATGATAACCGAATCAATAACTATGTTGAAAATTAAAAAAAACAAAAACAAAAAGAACCCAAAGAACCCACATAAATAACCAGCACACAATAAATCTCTGCTTCATTCTTTTCTTCTGCTGAAGATATTAAAAAAAAATTCTTACAGAAATAACCTGCCCTTGATCAGCATAGTACATCTCTGCTTTATTCTTTTCTTCTTCAGTAATCAGGATTCCATCAATGACAGCTAATCGAGGCAGACGATGGACAAGAACAACTCGATGCAAAAGACGACGTGCAACCTGGTATGATAATTTCATTAGAAGAAAAATAATCAAATTCTTAAAGGCTAAGGTTTTATGTTGAATTATACTGTATCTAGCAATATATAGAAATTTGTGAACTAATCCTGTTCATTTGAGCTCAATATAAAAATAAGCTTTTATCAAACAATTACTTTTCTCATTATGTTTACTTAAAATATCCTGCTTAACTTCCTTGTCATTAAGAATTTTACTAAAAACCCACAGGAAATAAAAATCATCAAATGCAGCTAGGGACAAAAACTTAAAAATAAAACCCCACAAACAACACAAATAAACCTACAAATAGTTTTTACAATTGAAACAGAAATATTTTTTATTGTTTGTTCAAGATGGTACGTTTAGATTCAAATAATTTTCTAACAATTGTTACAACTACGTATATATCTCAGAAAATTTAAATATATCAACTCCCTGAAAGTTGTATCAGAGGTGGTGGTAGCATTGTGTTGTTGTTGCTGCTGTTGTTATTGTTTTTTTCCCCCTAGTAGTTCTATTAGCATCACACCAGTGCTTGTCTTTGTTTGCAGCAGCAGTTGTGATAGCGGCATCAGTCTACAGATTATTAGTTTGTTATGGAAGAGTTTATCTTGTATGTAACAGTACTAGAGGTTTTATAGCCCAAGTAGTGACCACTGGTGATATGATGGTATCTGTAGGTTTTGGCGGGTAGGGGTGTGAAGACAGCATACCTAAGGGTTAGTACAAGTGGTAGAGGTTATGTTAGGAACTTAACTCTTTGTTCAGTGTTCATCTTCTGATTGATTTGACAGCAATGGTGGTAATGGTAATAGAGTGGTGGTGGAGGTAGCGGGGGTAATATTTGCCATCTCTCATCTAAGTTCGTTATTGTTACCTCCTTTCTTTTCTTAATTTGTTGCTTAGATTGAACGTTTTTGTCAGTGTATTTGTAAGGCTGTGTGTACTTATGTGCATCCTAGTGTGTGTGCATATGTGCGTCCTAATGTGTGTGCGTGTACGTGCACACGCACTCGTGTGTGATGTATTGTGTGTTGGAGTGATTGTGTGGGAGTGTATTTACTTGTGTATATGTCTAAATGCACATTATTTTTGATGAGCAGTTATTGATATGTCAACCTTATTGTTAATTGTGATAGATCATTTGTCTGACTTGATTGCAATTAACGGAGGCATGTGGGTTTTTGTTGTTGTTTTTAAAAAAAATTAAAACTGAGTGTCTAGTATTAGTATGTGAGTGTTAATGGACAGGTCTATAGATCAGTGGAATGTGTATGAGTAGATTTCTTTTGTAAAGCGCCAGTGAGAATTATTAAAATGGATGCTGGTGCTATATATAAATTCAAATGCTATGTTTATGTTAAGCATTTTTAAGTTTTGACATAAAGAGATATATAATAGAATTCTTGATTCAGGTACATCTGAATTACAATGAAGGAAAATAATGTCCATTTCTTACTGCATTGTTCACAAGAGAAATTTCAACTAAATTATGGAGGTTCTCAAATCTGTCCAGTTCAGACAGCTCCTGAATGCGATTGGATCCAAGGTACAACCGTAAAAGATTCTCCAGACAGCCTAGTCCAGATAAATCCCTCAGACGATTTTCCTCAAGATGAAGCTCCTGTGGAGCAAAAATTAATTTCATTTTTGAGGCTTTTAATTCATCGTCTTATGAGTACATACATAATGAACTCGTTCTTTTCTGTCTTTTTTTATAAGTCATAAAAAACAATCTTAAATCTTTTCTGTCTTTTTCCAATAAGTAGTAAAAAACAATCTTAAAATCTAAAAAAAAATAAAAACACAAATCAACAAAAATTTTCATCCTAATTCAAATCAACACAACTCCAAAAAAGATGATGAGCTGAAAACTTGCTTTTCTCATCCTGAGGTACTACCTGCAAGTTCCACTGGTTGATGAAGGAGTATTCAGACAACTGTTTGATTTTGTTTCGGTCAAGGACAAGTTCTCTCAGGTCATGAAGACCATCCAGCCCTTCAACTTTGGTGATTTCATTGCCTAAAATAACAGGTTAAAAAACAATTTCAGTGTTATAATTCTAATTACAACCATTTAACTCTTTATATAAATCAAGTCTGCATAGCTACATTTGAAAAGAAAAATCTTCTTTACACAATCCAGCATTTGTTTATTTTATAAAGGTATACATGTGAATTAATTTATAATATTACAAACCAATACTAACCTTGCAAAAACAAAGCTTTCAAAGAAGGTAGTCTGCCGAGCTGTAAGGCTGACATATCTTTTATACCATTGTAGCTGAAAAAGAAAAAGTTAAGTATGAAATAACAATACTCTTTTCCTAAAACAAATTTTTAGGAAAGTAAAAAAAAAAAAAAGAAAAAGAAAAAAAAGAAAGATTTGTAATGAGAATGATAATTCCTTGGCTGAAATTTACAAAAAAAAGGCCCACAACTTTGAGAAACATGCAATGTCTGTGGAAGCCAAATTGAAATCACATTTACATTTTATGAAATTATAGACAAAAGAGAATGACAATTATTTGTATAAAATAATAGTTTGTGGTTACTGACATTTGTTTTGAATACTTACCCCAGATGAAGAACTTCAAGATTTTCTAAGACAGGAGCAAAGTTCTCAGCAAAATAGTCGACATTCTTGCTGAGCATTCCCCCGACTCGTTGTTTGTTGTGTAGACCTGTTGCTGTCTTGGACTTGGGGACGATGCAATCGATGTGATTGTGATTCAGGCACAAGACCTTGATGAAAAGATGAACAAATACATGCCTGTCTTCATGCTTCCTACTGATGCAGGGATACATTCTCTTAGTGACAATGATCTCAAACATTGAACAATTTTATGCACTAGATAAAAATATTCCCCATGATTTTTCTACATGTAAACCAATTTGAAAATCTGTCAGTTTGGCATGGTAAGATCATAACTTATGGTTATTTTACTTCATATTACCTTTATCAACATTGACATTACAAAGCCATGTGATTATAACAAGAAGCAATTGAGAATATATAAAGACAGTTGCCTCACCCTGAGGTTGATCAGATGAACCAGTCCAGTAAATGACTGCAGATTGTTATGTTCCAAGTTGACACTTAAGATGAAAAGAAAAATATAAAGAAATTAGAATTCTTAGAAGAAAAAAAATTGATAAATCTCACCACTGATAGAAATATTTAAATTCATTGTCAGTATAAAAAAACAAAAACAACTTATGATGACATTAAACAGTAAAGAAGTTCTCCCCCATATAACTCTTTTTATCCAGAGGTTGCTTCTTGGATGCACACACACCTGAGTCTGGGGTTCCCATGATGGAAATGACAATGTCTGTGTCCAAATATGAGAAATGTTCATCAAACTCCTCTTAAAATATCAACTACTCCAGATATTTGTGACACACCACAGAAGACTTACTTTAGTTAAGAAAAAATAGTTTAGCCACACTGTACTTTTGGTCATTCCAACTCCTGTTATTATCATGGGGGAGGGGGGCGGGGTACTGTCTGTTTCATTGTTTGTTTTATGATCCTAGTGGTAATATCAGGCTTAATATAAAAAAATAAGTGTACTAACTGACAAAGAAGCCTACAAAAAAATCTATCTCGTGGAATATGCTAATTATTAGACAAAAATTGAAGAAACCACTGTATTAAACTGTGATATCACTTCTTTTATCCCATAGAAAGTTGAGTGTTTTTTTTTCTTAAAATGTAAAGTTTAAAAACAGAAACTGATAACCTATGATGGTTTAACAACAATATCATAGAATTTTAAATTTGATCTTTTATTTCATACCTAAAGTGTGTAAGAATTAAATATATTATAGGTTTTCATAATTATTCATTGATTCAGTGTTATTTTTGATTCAACTGAATTTTCAATGAACATAAACAGCAGAAAAGAGCAATTAAAACAAAAAGTATCAATTTGGCTTGACCTTAACATTAAACTGAAATTATGAAATGAAGTTTTCTTCCTACACTATGGTAAAATGTTCTTATGCTGCCATCCACTAAAATGTCATTTTGTACACCAAATGCTCCCCATTGAAATTCATTGAGGTACAAAACAGATGATTTACCTGCGCAAGTTCGTAAACTGTTCTCCTGTTCCGAGATCAACAGTTCTTATTGCACAATTAGGGAGATCAAGTTCTCGTACATCCAAAAATGTAGCATGTCCCAATTTCTCAGCTACAAAATCAGGGGTCAAGCGGCCACCAAATGTGTCTTTCGCCAAATTGCCTTCTTGGGCCTCCTGAAAACAAGAGTGATAAAATTGTAAAGCTAAGACAATTTGTTTTGTGCACAAAATATTCTTTCTTTCTTTCTTTATCTTTACCTTTGGTACCTTTTGGTGTAAGGTTTAATTGCTATGCACAAACTTTTGCCACTGATCTCTATCAAGGCTCTTCCTTTTTGCATCTACAAATTTACAATCTTTCTTTTACACTATGTCTGAGATTGCTTCTTGCCACAATTTCTTTGGTCTACCTCTTGGCAACTTCCCTTGCCATTTACATTCTAAAATTTGTTTTGGGATCCTGTCATTTTCCATCCTGTTTACATGGCCAAACCACTGAAGTTGTTTCTTCTCTATTTTAAATGCAAGGCTTTCTGTTTAAACTCCCTCTCTAATTCTTGTGTTTCTTATCTTATCTCTCTTTGTCTTGCCAATTGATCATCTTAGAAAGTTCATTTCACTTGCCTGCAATCTACTTTTATCTTTTTTTTATCTAAGTTCTATGTTTCACTTCCATAGATTAGAGTTGGGCAATAGATAGAATTATACATTGATATTTCATTGTTTTTTTTTAGTTAATTCTGTTTTCCCAATGAAAGCTTGTTATGTAGATTTTGGAAGTACTCTTTCCACACTTCTAGTATGTCACTTTTATCTTTTACATTGTTTCCCTGTTTGTTTTTTAAATGCTTTATTGGGATTTGCTTTCCTTGCCTACATCTTTTTATTGCACCCCAAAATAGTTTTTGATTTTCTTTAAAGTTGATTTCTAGTTTTTCTCCAAACTGCTCCCTTTGATGCTGCTTTGATTTCTTCACCTCTTCTTTAGCTTCTTTCCTTTTTAGTTCATAAGTATTATAGTCTGAGCTAACTTTACTAGATAAGTATTGTTTCAATGCTTCTTTCTTTTCTTTTCTTTTTTGCTTTACTTCTAAATTCCACCATGCAGTTCTCTTTCAATGTCCTCCAATCATTTTCCTTTCACAAAGCTTGTTAGCGCTCTCTGTCACTACTTTAATATAAATTGACCATAAGTATTCTATATCTTCATTTGTTGATGGTTGCAATCTGGTTATTCTACTGTTAGTTTGTTTTTGGTAGACCTCTTTGTTTCTTTATTTCCTAGTGCTTCTGCTTTAAGTTTTATTTTCTTTGGTTCTTTTAGTGTTTGTTTTTAAATTTTATGGAGAAGTTGAACTTTGTCATCAACAAAAAAAACAATCACTGTCAATTTCAGCTCCTCTTTTAACCCTAACATCATAAGTATCATAGAATTGGTTATTGCTAACAATTATGTATTTGATTATTGACCTTTCATCCCTTTCTTCTGAGACTATTGTTCATTTATGTACATCTTTGTGTTAAAAGAAAATATTGGCAATTTTTAGGTTATTGTGAATGCAGAAGTCTAGCAACAATTCACCAATTGGACTTTCTGAACTTTCTCCTTCTCCACCTATTACTCCACAACAGCTTTCCTTTTTATTTCCATTTCTAGCGTTCAGATCACATAGTATTTGTATGTCTTGGTTTGGTTTAGTGTTTTTGATTAGAGCTTGTAAATCTCTTTCTCTTTTGGTGTATCTTTATTTGGTCGATGTCCTGCAATGATTTTGATGTTTTTATGTTTAAACTGACACTTAACTTCAAAAAGATGTTCATTAACAAAATTAGTTAGTAGTAGAGCTGCACCTGTTTTTGCTCTCTCAGAAGTATTAACACCTGAATACATTATTTTATGGCTACCTAGATTTTCTACTCCTGTCCTGATTTCTTTGTTTCAGTTGCACCTAAAATTTCTGTTTTGCATTTCTTAGCTTCTTCTTAAAGTTCTATCTCTTTATCACTAATTTCCCTAACATTCCATGAAGCCAGGTTCATAGTCCTTGTACATGCATGGGTTAAGTCCGGTAAGGCAGCCCTTGAATAGGGGATAAGCTGTACTAAATAATTTAAGAGAAGCAGGCAGTTAACCCATTGTCTCCAAGGCAAGTGATGGGAGTGCCACCTTTGCCTCTTGCCAGTCTGTCCCCTATCAGTGTGGGTCTTCATTTAAAGCCTGTCCATTATGGTTGAATCTATGGCATAGCCTTTAAAATCATCAGGCCGCACAAGCCTCTCTACCACATCATGGCAGGGAATATTAGAGAGGTGTGCAAAATATAAGGAAAAGAATTGTTAGACTTTTTTCCACCAAAAAAGATTGATATTAGATACAATAAAAGTAACTAAAAAATCAATCAAATTGCACAAGAGCAGGAAAATGTTAGCTATACAAAATAACTGAGACAAATGTAGAAATATTATTATAGAGTACATAAGATATATAGATAACTACTCTAAGTAAAACTCTGTGGTTGGGTTTATATGTGGGTGACAGATTGCTGATTTGTTGATTTGAATGGCTATAATAAAGTATCATAAGTTTTCAAAACAAACTAATAAACAAATAAAAATAATACTACCCAGTAGGGCTGGCCAACAGAGGCTAACATTGACAATTGACCTTACAGGTTTACCTCAGGACTTCATTTTTGTTGAGAAGTTATGCACTCTTTCTGTCCACCATTACTTTTTGCTCTCTTTTTATGGCTGAAGGATAGGGTTCTCTCTTTGGTTTTTAGCTAAGATTGGTTAGAGGAGGATACAATTTTCCTCATGAATCACTAGCAGCATTTTGAGCTTTTCATGGGAGGGTATTTTAAAGAAGTGGAAATAATGGGGAGAAATGATAAATAACCCTGATCTTTCTGAGAAGATACCAAACCGTTTGAAGCTGAGGAGGGATAAAACTCAGTGTATTTGTTTACTTAAAGTGAAAATTACTGAGGCTATTGATGGGGAAGATATGCACTATGATTTAATTTCGTCTTAATATAAAAAGATGTCCACGATGTAAGTTATTTTTCCTCTTACATCCGTCTTGCATTTGTTAACCATCAAGCCTAGACTAGCTTCAGTGGAGGCATATTGCCCTCTTTGCTTTCGGTTGTAGAATAAAACTGGTCCTTTCAGTTTCTCTGAACGACGTTGATGGGAATTGCTTCTCATTTTGTCATTTATAAGGAATTTGGTTGTATTGTTGGGGTCAAGCAATCTTTACTATTCCCTTTTCAAGCTTACTAAATTGGTTACAATTTGCATGACCATCACATTGTGGGAATGGGCTATTTATAAAAATATGTGGTAAGGTTAATTTGAATTGAAGTGTAAACTGTTGTCTACATTATAAAAATTCAATCTGTTACACATTATGTTGTAGCTACACATATCCACTATATTCCATAACATTATACTTTACAATTTTTGTTTTAAATAACAGTCTAATTATTTTGTAATAACCAATTTGGGATAAATATAGATATATTGAGTTGAACTGAATTGAATTATTTTTAACAAATGAGAAAGAGCTCTCTAAAACTATTGTTTGAAAAATTGCTTTTTTTATGGTCTATTTAACATTTTTTTTTCATGATTAAGAAAACTCCTGAATGCAGTTGTACGGAAGAGAGAGAAATAGGAATGGGTCAATGCCCTGAAATACTGTTTGCCTCTTAATGGGCCAGCCCTGAAACTGAGGAAGTTTGTCAACTTAATCAAAAAACAGAAAAGAAAATATGGAAAATATGAACAAAACATCCAATAAATCCTTTTACCAATTGAAAAACAAACAAACAAATAAACGAAAAAAAGAAAGAAAAGATAACCTTAGATTAAAAGAGGAAATGATAACAAAAAAAAAATAAAAATGAAATGATAAAATAATAAAAATACTTTACTATTCAGGGCTTTGAAAGATGTTTAGAGGGATAATCTGAATAAAATAACCACTCTTGGAGCCATGAAATCACTTCTTATGGTCATTACAAAGCTTATCATGGAAAAAATCATTCAGTGAAATACACTATTTTCTGGACGATTATGATTTATAATTTGCAATGTCTACCTTTTTGGCCTTCTTGTTGGAGCAACAGAAAAATGATGAAATGTTAAAAGAAAGTAAAACTTTTTCAATTTTTGAATTTCTGTTTAGCTTTTACATGTAAATTTGGAACAATCATCTGTCTGAGACAACAAAAAACCCTGAAGAGTAATATCACCTTCATTAGAGAAGAATTATTGGCATCAAGCAAAAGCAGATCAAGGGCAGCTTGTGTGCGGTGATAAAGGGCCATTTCTTTACGCATATTGTGAGGAACCTTGATTACAAAATGTGAACTGCAACTGTTAATCTAATACTGAGCACTTCATGACTACATGTTTTACAGGAAAATTAAATAAAACTAAAACATAAACTAGGAATATTTTTCAGAGATTATTAAGATATTTGTAAATTGATTAAAGGGAAACTAGTCTGTCTGGTTTTGATGATTTAAAGTTAGCTTCTTAATTAAGAAAGCTCACCCATGAAACCATGAATTTGTTCGTTTAAAAAGATCACCACAAATTGCCTCCCTACATAAAGACAGTATACTTTTCTGGCACAATTCTAGAGAGTACGAATTCTGACTGACTGCCCAAAACTGAATGACTTATCATTTGCTGTTAAGATGATGTTATGGGGAAAGAATGTGGTAGCTGGCCAGCTCTAAAGGGAGAGCAGAAATATAATTGTTTGTTGTTCTATCCTTATCCCTTCATACCACCTTAGCAGTGTCAGGAGCCAGCTCCAAGGAGCTGGGAAAATCTCTGGATCACAAGAAATAAAGACAAGCAGAGGATAAGTCCACTGTGCCTAATCTTGCATGGCATAATGAGCAATACATGGGGTATTATTTGATCTTAACCCAAACAATAATTGCTGTTGCCTTGGTGGTATCTGCTTATTGACAAAGACCAATGAGCCAATTTACCACAGGGTGAGAAATATAAAATATAAGGACAAAATGGTCAAGTGAGTGAAAGATGACTCACAATGGCCGAGCCGTCCAAGGCCTTAAGAGAACGCAGATGGTAGATGACAAACAGCCGATAGTTTTCCACTTCTGAGGCCATGGGATTCCCATACATATCCAGAATCACCAAACTTGAGAGAGGCTGAGAAAAAAAAAAGAAGGAAATTTTAAAAGCCTCTCCTTAGACTTGGACTTGGGGGAGATGGTCCATGTATTAAACCAAATCATCCTTAACCATATCCATGAAAAAATAGACTCTTGCAGGAGTTTTCCTTTCAATACATTTCCTCATTAGTAACATGAAAAAAAAAGATCAACACACTTGTTTTTTCATTTGTATCAAAGTAAATATCTTTACTCAATCAACTCTAATAATCTTGATCTCAGTTTTTGGACAACCAAGTAAGAAGCAAAGTGCAAAGCTTTACTTGAAAAAAAAACCAAACAAACTTAAAACCTAGTAAATTTTTTTTTAAATCATTGCTTTGAAAAATGATAAATTTTAAAACTTGCTTTTTTGCTCATCCTTTTCTAATTAATTGAAACACTGTCTTTAGATAATTGTGTCCCTTAATCTGCCCATTCAAACTGAAACACTTTTTAAAAGTAAGACCTGATGTTTCCTTACCTTTAATAAAAACACATCTCGAATGTTGGATATATTATTGTTTCCCACATACAACTCAATGAGGGCAGAGCAACGCTGTAAGCCTTTTAAGGTAGTCAGTTTGTTGGACTCGAGCGATAGAGAATTTAACAAGGTCATGTGACCAAAAACATTTGGTTCCAGGCTGGTCAAGCAATTATGGGAAAGGTCCAAACGCTGTACTAAGGTCAGTTTCTGTAATCCCTCTAAATGGGCAATGCAGTTGTTGTTGATTGATAGCTCTGAAATGTTTGAGCAAGAATCAAGTCCCTGAGGAAGAATAAAAACATAAAAGAATAGTCAGATGACCTCTTAAGGTTTGAAAACACATGAAAACAAGGAGAAAATTTAAAGATACAATTATGATTCATGTATCTTTTTGCATTTCACAAAATAAAACAACATCCCACAGACTGATGTGGCAAGTAACTCCATAGGAAAGAGCCACAGTCACAACGCATAGAATTGGGATGACTCCTGATCTGCTGTCACATGAGCTATAGCAGGCTAGTGGGAGATGTGTTTGTTGCTTGATGTTTGAACAATACACTGTGGGTTCCTGCTCTTGTTGAGATATCCATGAATATCTATATCTAGACAGCTACAAGTGAAAGACAGCTATGAGTGAAAGACAGCTTTGAGTGAAAGGCACAAGGCCTAAAATGGATTGTGAAACAATGTGGAAAGCTGCACAGCAAAGAAAAATCACCTCTATTCTGGTCAAGTCATTGTTGTTGAAAGACACCCACTTCAACTGCTCCAAGCGCTCAAGGTTTGAAATCTTTGTAATGTGCTCATTGTCAAGGTTTAAGGTGGTCACCTGAAATGAAAAATACAATCATAACTGCAAGACTAAACATAAATGTCTGGGTCATGAAAGAACGAAAAAACAAACTCTTAATCACAGTCAGAGGGAAAGTCTTTTCAGGTCTGTTGAAGTAAAACATTCAAATGAATTGATGAGCTTGATTGTGAAAACAAAGGAAAGATTGAAAAAAATCAACCCCCCTTCCTGAATAATACCTTCTCCCGAGGCCACTTAAGTTGAAATTCAATACAGAAATAGATCATCATTTACCTGAGAATACCAACTGCTATCATTGTCACCATTCTTCATGGGCTTATTTCGACTGATCGCTGTAATTACGTGTGCTGCATCTCCAAGACTTAAAGATCGAGGGACTATATTGTCTGTGCGGGAGTGGGTCAACAGGGAAAGCTGGGAGATACGGGATCCTGCAGCACAGCGTAAGGCCAGAGCTGATTCATCCTCTTCTACTTTCTTTCCATCCAAGACCTGTAGCTGTCTCAGACGGCCAATAGTACGCAGTCTTATATCACTGCCCTACAAGAAGAATGGAATCATTGGTCCATGATAAACTTTCATATTAGTAAATGATAAATTTTGATAAGCATTTTCTTCAATTTTTTTTCTCATTTATTACAACAGACAATTTACGTATTGAAAATGCAACAGGATCAATGACAGCAAGAAAAAAAATAGCTTAACTTATTAAAGAGATTAACAGTTTTTGAAAAATTTTTATCTCTTTTTCAAGGAAAGAAAAGAAAATAGTCAACGAAAGGTAGCTGAAACCAAGAGTTTTGTCTTACTTTAATCCAATTGTTGGAACGGAGATCAAGATTTCGGAGCCCCCCTAGGTGTTTCCTTAAAATGGAGAGCTCTTCTCTTGTGTTAGTCAGCTTATTCCATGAAATGTTAAGATTCACAAGATCCGTCAAGCCCTGTACAATAATGAGACCATGGAGCATTTATACAGGAGAGATTGTAAGATAAATTTGAAATACAAAAGGCAAACATCCATAATCCCCCCCCCCCCCCCACACACACACAAATATCTCAACCAAACAAGCAAGTAAACACAACAAAAGAAGCCCCCAAAAATATCTACAAAAATTTTCATGTGATTGAATTAAATCAGGTCCAACTCCAAAATTTAGAGAAAGAGGATTTTTCATCTTGGTGCAGATAAAAGTGTCTTTTGCGCTACTCATAACCTCAGTCTACACCATTCTCATGACGCTTTCAATATCATTTGATATGCCTCCTCATTTAACCCCCCCCCACCACCCCTGCCTTGAACGCAATTTAAAAATGATTTTATCAACAAGCATAATCACTTACGTAAGAAAGGCAAAATCAAAAGATTATTTTAATATGGAGAAATAGGAAAAATCTATTGAGAAAAAAACTTAAACACAGTTTCAAAAAGGATTTAATCAATTTGTATAATCACTTATCTGATCAAACCAACCATTCTAAACAGATTGAAATGTTGATATTCTTCACACCTCGATTGTTTTTATTGAGACATTTTTATTTTTCAGAACCTACCTTCATGCCGTCAAGGGTGTAAATCTTGTTGAAGCTTGCATCTAGAACAGTCAAAGGCTATTTCCACAAAGAAAAAAAATTGATTGGAATGATAATATATTTTAGAATAGCCCAGAAGATGGGTAGAAAAATTACCCTATCCACAAAGCGATTTTGAAGCATGAAAAAAAAAAACCAAGAATAAGTGAACTTTTTAGTAACAAATGCATTCATCACTTTGTGAGGAGGTATAAATCATAACAGATATCTTATATGCCCCATTTAAAATGCAACATAGATAACTAACCAAACATATTTACAAATTCACATTATTCATTCCAAGAAAAAGAAAATCAGTGCAAAGCTAAAGAAGTGAGTCTGTTTCACTTCACAATTTAACTACTATCATCCCCTCAAAAACAAAAACATTTCTTGTTCATCTTAGCTGTATGAGAAACAGCAAGCTGTAAACTGCCATTCTTTACTGACTTGAAGATAAAGAATTATTCAATCTCTACGAAAAAAAAAAGTTACCATGTTAGACAGCTCATCAAGCCTAGTCAATTCATTGAAAGTGACAACAAGGACTTTGAGATGGGGTAGCGCCTGGAGATGTCTCAGTTTCGTCAGGCCATTGCCGTGAAGGTTCAAGCTTGTGACCATGTTCAACTTAGAGACATTGGCAGCTTTGAGAATACTCTCTTCTGTCAAGTTTGCTAAGCTATGAGAAGAGTAGAATCAAATAATGATTGCCAAATGATGCAAAAGTACTAATTTCTAGCTCAAGGTAATGAGATAGTAACAGATAAATAGAAGTTTGAAGAAATAATGAATCTTAAAAAAAAAAAATAAAAAAAAAAATACTGATTAGCACCCTCACAGGTTTTCTGCTTTCGTCAGTGAGCTCTGGGTGTTCACTGATTTCAAAATGCTTAACTACAATGACTAGTCAAAATATGTATGAACAACAACCAAGCAGCATTTATGAACAATTAATTTCACCTCGGAACAAAAACATCTCACGCTCTACCATGTTCTAATCTCATAGAGAAAACGGCTGCTTGTTGAAGCTGAAAATGATTAATATAGATATCAGCGACTTCTTACTAACAATGTTGCAAAGGACTTACTTTATTTCTAGAATAAAAATAAATATTGCAATTATCTTCTAAGGGAACTGTTCACTGATGTCTGAGACTACTCACAGGATTATTACCAAGTAGGAACTGAGTACAGACATGATGTATAAAAGCAAGTGCACTATCCAAGGCACTGTTTACATTGCATTACATCTGAATTATGAGTTTTACTCTAAGATCAGATCAAAGAAATTGAATTTGGTAGATCAGTAGTGAAATTCAGAATTAAGACTGCATTGTCCCATAGACATATTCAAAGTACCGGTTCCTTGATTTGATCTCAGGTTTCATCTTGATTGTTTCCTCATCACTGTCCTCTTCCTCTGTCATAACTGAGGAGTTATGGGCAGCTTTTGTGTGTTTCTTAGGTTGTTCCTTCATCAAATCTTCATTCAAATTTTGAAATGGACAGCGAGATTTTAACTGAAACAAGGAAGGAAAGAATCAAATGACTCACCTCTTTCTGGTGGTTATTCTAACACATAATTTGTTCAAAAAGTGTCATCAATTTTTAAGGTCCAAATCTTCTACACTGTAAATGTTAGATCTCAAAGTTCTGAAATTAATTTCTCTCAGTTACATGAAGCTGTGAGTTTGGATTTAATTCTTGGATCAAAATTTCATGAAAGAAAATAATATTCATCATTTTTACATTGTTATTCCGTGAGAAATAATTCTACAAATATCTTTTAATTAAAGTCAAATAACTAGGCATACCCGGGTTACATATTCAAACTCTATGATGTATTCAGGTAGGACAAGGTTGTTGTTGAAGATGAACCATTCACACTGACGGGCACTGCACTCACAGCCCTCATCTTCACGGATCTCTGATGAACTCACTACAAATACAGGTGTTTATTTCATTGGTAAAAAAAAAGTAAAATCATATGTGAACATCTATCAGATGAAGAGCAAACGATGTACACAATCATCATGCTATACCAAGAACACAAAGTTTTCATAAAAGTATTACAAGTTTTAAGCAATCTGGCTTCTTGGAGAGCAAATCAGGGACTTGGAATGCAATGAGCAGACAGAGATCGGTAAGCCATTTTGATGAGAATCAGGACCATTTTGAAATTATACAGGGAGTCCACAGGAAGGTTTTTAGGTGCAAAGAGAAGAGCGGTTCCAACAAAACAAGGCTACCCCATACACTTAAAGAGCTGCCCTTGCTGAGAGAATCATCACTCATCACACTCCATCTCTTTGGGCACATCACAGTTCTGATCTAAATCCCCTAGATTTTCATTTATCAGACTTTCATAAGGATCAGATGCTGGGCACAAATTTCAGGTCACTTGAAGAGCTCTGAGACTCAATAATTGTTAACTTCTGTATGCACCTCAGAAAATGCATCAAATGAAAGGAAAACTTCATTAAGCATATCATGCTGCAGCTTCAAAATAAATAATGCATACATTATGAAACTTACCACATCGAATCTCTATTAAATAGTTGTAATTTTAAAGTCCTGACTTTATTCTTTACGATTTTATTTTAGAGTTCTTTGGGTAAACACTTTTGATCAGCCGGTAGAATATAAAAACCAAAACACAAATATGCTTGTAAAAACACCGAAATAAAATCATAATGCACTTGAAAGCAAGCTACAACATTTGCACTTGAGTTCAAACCTCCATCACTGAATTCAATAAATGATAAATATTTCCCCTGTAATTGATAGCTAAACATTTATCAAAAGTAAGACCAACAACAAGGAATGTAATTCACAATGTCGACCACTCAAACTAAGCAAAGGATTCTAAAATTATATTTGTGCCTTTTCATATTACCTTTCCCAGAGTCCTTTTTCCTGGGTCTGAAAACTGAGTCCATCTTTGGGTAATCTTGCTTGGAAAGTCTGCAGTAGAGATTAAAACAGTCATAGAATGGCATGGAGTCTTCTTAGAATTCAAATACAGGACAAGAAAGCTAGTTTCAAGAGTTTATTCTTCCTCCTCTTCCTCTTTGAATTACTCCTCATTCTATTACTGCTGCTCCGTTTTTTGTAAGCCCCCAAGAAGACAAAAGGGTGCAAACATGCTTTTCCAACACACTCTGTTCAACCAAATATATTTAACCAGCTCAGTTTAGCTAGCTCAGTTCAGCCAACTCTGTTAAACTGTTCAACCAGCTTTGTTCATCCAACTCTGTTCAACCAGCTCTGTTCAACAAACTCTGTTCAACCAGCTCTGTTCAACAAACTCTGTTCAACCAATTCTGTTCAACCAACTCTGTTAAATCAACTCTGTTCAATCAATTCTGTTCAACCAGCTCTGTTCAATCAATTCTGTTCAACCAGCTCTGTTCAACAAGCTCTGTTCAGAAAAACTTTGTTGGCTATACTCCATGTCTCCTAGATTGATATTAGAGGCCCCATTGAAAGGCAGCCTCCAAGACTAGCAAGGCCTCCTGCTGGAAAGTTGTTGGAGGCAACAGTGCTTTGATGAGACTGAAGGAGACTGAAGTCAGAACTTGTTTTAAAAACTAGGTTGATTGACGTAATTAAAAAGGTTTTGGGACTTTGTTTTGGGTATTATTTTAGTATAAAATGTAGGAACAGTCATCTCATGGAGTGATGGAAATAGGTTGTTTTGTTTAAGCAAGCTGATGCGGTGTTGCATGTGATTGCATCAGCCCAGGGAGATAAGAGAATAGTTTTAAGCCAGCAGGAGAGACTAGACCAGATAGAAGAGACCAGACCACATTGTAGGGACCTGAGACCTAAGGGGAAGACAGGTTGGGAAAGAACTGCTTTGGACTTGAACCTCAGACATGTACACCCATGGACCAGAGTCAGCTATGTGAGTCATGTAGTATCTCTAATAAAAATATAGAAACCATGAGGAGACCTGGCTGGCCTTGACAACCACTATACGTATCACTTTGGCTTACCATACTACACTATCAGTATTTCTTGTACCTTGAGGGTTCCAGTCGAAGGATTTTTTTCAAACTTTATGAAGTTTCTATAAGTTTTTTGCTACAATCTCTGTTGAATAACTATCAACAGGATAAGAGGTTGCATGTATCGTCATATAATAATAATAATAATAATAACGAATAGCTTTTATATAGCGCATAACCAGGACTAGGTCTTGCTCTATGCGCTTTACACAGGCAAGAGAT
>JBCIKM010176080.1:0-13122 GCA_039654465.1 Melibe viridis | reverse complement strand
GAAAAGAAACAGAAGTAGAAGAGCCCACCAGGGACTCCCACCAACCACCCGCTGCCTTTGGAGGGTTTTCACCTCCTCCCGGCCCGCAGGGGACGTATTACATTCCCCGTGTCCCCACGGGGAATTAGAAAAGTCACAGAGGCCGAGAAACAAGCTAGTCAATATCATCTTTTGATTTGGCAGAGTAATTTAATAATTTTCAAATGTTGTCTGATCACACCATCATATTCAGCATTTAGATGTAGGTATTCTCAAAAATGAAGTTGTAATTAGAAGAGTCACAGAGGCCGAGACACAAGCAGAAGTACTGTAATACTGAATGAAAAAAAAAGCAAACCTAAAAAACAAAAACAAACAAACAAATCAAATAAAAACAAACAACCCTACTTACATAAGGAATTCTTATAACTTTTAGAAATTATATCCTCAGGGAACCCCATAGGACAAAGTTCTCTTACAAACAATGAGTGTTATCTGTCCTCTTCACTATCTTTAAATAATGATTCTTTGTTACACTGTGCTATAAATCAACCATTTCATTTTACTCTCAGTTGTATGAGGAAACTAAAACCCAAACAAAAAAAAATTACCACAAGAAACACACACACACAAATAGCTTAGCTTTCACTGCTTTTATCTTCAAATCAATGGAGGGTTGTTTAGAGTGAAACAATTTTTTGGCAAAAAACACCCCCAAAACCACCTTCCTAACAGTCATGTGTCAAAAATATTGATGATTTTCTACATTTTATTGTAAAAGTAATCTCTACATCCAGTTTTCTTTCATATAAATACAGTACTCGTAGAATTCCTTTAAACCGAAATTTTGGGGACCTACTAAATCATTTTGGTTTAAAGGCAAGGGCAGTAACTATGTCAGGCAAGTGATAGGGAAACTACATAGATGAATGATGCGCAGCGACTCAGAGTCAGAGAAGAAGTGGAAATGAAACGGTGTGATGTTAATGGTCAATGCTAATGCTAAAGTGAATAAAACATGAAAATGAATGGAAAATAGTATAGACACGGCGGCGAGGTGAGTCAAAGCCATAGAGAGAAAGGAAAAAAAACAGGAAGACGTCGGAGGAGGGAATCGAACCCAGGACTTGCCACGGCACCGATTCGCCTGGCCACTGCCAGAACAGCGGGCCTACCAACTGTCAAAAATGAAATGTATGAAGAATAGAGGAGATGGCATTGCAAAATAGAAGACAATTTAAAAAAAATGGTATAAGCACAGTGCTGAGGTGAGTCAAAGCCATAGAAAGAAAGGAAAAAACAGGAAGTCGTCAGAGGAGGGAACTGAACCCTGGACCTGCCTCGGCACCTATCGCCTATTTAGCATGCTGACCCCAACAGGTGAACTTTTACCAATGATACTAAGATAATGTATCGTATACTATTTCATTAAACAAATATGTCTAAATTAAGATATATTAAAAGCCGTTTGTACACACGAGGCGAAATTCAGTTTCTTGGCTTGCCTGAATTATGAGTAATGTGGGTGTATGTGCTTTTTTAAAAATAAACTCGAGCAACAATGTGCAAATGAAGCAGGCACTAGTAAGCAGTATGGGCAATCCAAGAGAATACTGGTCTTTATGGATTAAATTTGAACAAAAACACCCGACATGATGCAACTTCTCAAATCATGGGTTGAAAATTTTTCTCTTTCCAGACACCTTTTTTTATTTAAATAAACTATTGGATTTTATTTTCTTCTTGAAAAGATTTTTGTTGCTCGCAGCAGGCATCCATGTTGGAATACTTCTTCTTCCAAGTGAACTTCCTCGCTGCAGCTGAGGGGTGGCTGGGTCTGGGTTCTCTTCCACTCCTGGGTCAGTTGCTACCCCTGCAGCAGTGCCTTCCTGGAACAATACTGACTCTGAAGTTGTTGCCTTGTCTGGAGATGGCTGCATGATGATCTTGGAGACCTGCAAGGATAGAGCCATTGGTGTGAACAATTTTTTTCTTTTTCATATTCCACACCTACCAATGCAGCACTCTTCATTTGGTTTAAAAAAAAAAAAGAGGAAATTTTTAGTTTTAATTTTAAGGCAAAACAAACCAGCCATGCCTCAAACTAAAATAAAAGAAAAAGGTCACAAGTCTGCATATTCCATTTGCGTTGTTTAACTGCAGGAGATTTGATTTATTAGACACATGCTTGGATAATCTTGCCATCTCAGTCTCAGTCAATGATACATCTGGTCCTGTTTGGAACCTTTTAAAAGATAAAAAATATGGACTGAAACTGAAAAGAAACTCAAGTGCAGCACCTAAACATTAATAACAGTAGCTTGAAAGTCAATACCTCAGTCTGTGGGGCCGATTCTATCCAATCTTGAGAGGAGGAAGGTCTTGGTGACCTCTTGCCAGAGTTGAAGGACATATGAGAGGAAGATCCAGACAATGACTGATTAAACTGGAGACCAAAGAGGAGGGGGGGGGGGGGGGACACAATTAAGATTTTCTAACATGAATATTGTTAAGGACCTTTCTGTCTATGTCTGTATATCATCAATTGCGATGGTGCTCTGCAGTATTTATAGAATGATGGATACATGAATTCCCAACAAGGTAAATGTAAGAGAATGTGATTAAACGTTACCGCCACTCGCAAGACTGGGAGTCCCTCCCCTGCACACACTCAGCCACTGCGTCTTTAAATAAAGAAATACACTCTTGAAACCATGGATATCCTTCCCTCAACCTTTTTTTGGTCCTGAATATGAAGTTTTGTTTAATTCTGTTCAATATTGTATTTTTTATGATTTTTTTTCACAACCCCTTAAAATTTGGTTGCTCAGCGTGTGGCCTCTGAGGCCCATAAAGGGATTAATGAACATCTCACTCGACAGTGGCCTGTGTATCTCTCTCTGGTATGTCTCCTGTCTCTCTTCTCTTCTCCGTCTATATGTCTGTCTCCTCTCCCTTTCTGTATCTCTGTGTGTGTGTGTGTGTGTATGTGTATGTGTGTGTCTATTTATGGGTGCGCTTTTCTCCCTTTCTCTCCCAAACAAGAGTTTTTACAATACAGAAAGTCTGAGAAAGCAGCCATCTCTGTATGTCTGTCACCCTCTGTTTACGTGTGTGCATCTCTCCCTCCTGCTCTTGCTCTCCACCTAACAAATTTTTACAATACAGTCATCAGCCACCTCCTCCCCACTCGCTTTTGCTCTCTGCCTATGTCTCTCTCTCTCTGTGCATGTGAACACATTTCTCCCACCGCCCCCCTCCCCCCAATCCCCTCACTCTCCAAATAATTGCTCCCTATTCCTTTTCTCTCTAACGCCAAACCCCCCAACTTTTGACACTTTAATTTTATGAAAGTACATGATATGGGCTATAGAGGAAAAAAATTTGCGCAAAAATATTTGCACATTGAGGGGTTATGGCCCCTAGAAGGTCATTAGGAGCATATTCACAAAATACACTCTTTGGGCTTAAAATGTCTGAAATTTTACAGACAATCATATATCAATAGCTCAGGCTGTCAAAAAGTAAAATTAACACTTAACAGTGAAAAACAATGCAAAAAATTAATAAAAATATATAGGGAAAAACAAACTTTCAAAGGCGATTTCTCTTTAATTAGGGATAGAGCATGGGCAGGTGGGGTAAACACTTCCCCACTCCAATGGAGAATTTATGAGACCTATTTTTTTGTCTTGTTGAAGACTTCAGATGTCGATCTAGACTTAACTTTAATTTTTTCTACCAGAGTTATCCCCTATTGGCGGACATCTTGTTTTCATGCTAACACATATGCTTGTTATTTCTGTGTATGCTGATGGTTTGTCTATTCACTTGGTTACCAAAACAAATACAGTCAATCCAACTGTTTATTATTCAAGACAGTAATTCTGATTTAATTTATCATTGTGATATGATTGCCTAATATTATGGTTGTCATAACTGAGTTATTGCCCTTGAAAGGTCGTTTAGTTCAAAAGTCAAAACAACTTTACAAGATTACAAGAAAGCATGTAAACAGGATACTAGGATGACAGAAAATGTCTTAATAGAGAAAAGGTATCATTCTATGTTTGCAAATGTGTATAGTAGCCAAACTTGCATGCATTTTGAAGATAATGTATCAACTGTCATCTTAAAAGTAGAGATAACTCTGTACATAAATAAGCCCCAATACATCGACTACAAATTACTTTATGTCTCGCATCATAATGTCAATGTTGTCTTTGAAAAAAGAATGGAAATAAAAAAAAAAAAGGGGGGAAAAGGTGACATTACTTTTGTTATACTACAGCAAAATATACTTCAGCATGTGGAGAACCAAGTCTTAAGGCCAGACAGACTGTAAAAAGTTCAATTTTATTTCATTGGGAATTGTCCAAGCCACTGTCTGTGTCTTCCTCTGGCTCTGACAACCACTCAATGTCATTTCTAGCCATATTTTCCTCATTCCTGTCGTATAATGGGTTGTTTTCCTCTGAAAGAATACCCATAATTTCATTGAGAATCTATATCATGATCACCTGTTAATTTCTAGTTTGCCACTTTCAGTATGCTTCCAACAATTATTTTCAAGTTGGAAGTGGACTTACGGATAGAAAATTTGCCCTTTTTAATATTTGATCCAGGATGTTGAGGCATCTTGGAATCGGGATTTTAGTCTAAAGGTTTTGAAAGCAATTTATAATATTTTCCTCTATGTGTACGATTGCTACATTTCTTATTGTTCCTTCTTTTAAAAGAGTATATTGTCTTTCTGCGGGTTGTTGCAGGTTCCTATATCAAATTAAAGGCCAATCATGTGTGTGATAGACTGCTTTGAAGAGCTTGGAACTAACAAAACAATTGATCTCCTGATGAGCTGTAGATGTTTCATTGCCTTTGTTTGGACAACCATCTTCAACAAAAGAGAATAATATTTGTCTATATATCGGAAAAAAGAACCTCCCAAAAACCTGATTTACCCCAGGTAACGATAAGTTCTTGATGCAGTGCAACAGGATGGTCCTTTATCAATTGCCTCCATGAAAAATATCCCTGCCAATTCATAGAAAAATGCAAAATTTCAATCTCCAAATCATGGAGATGTCCATCCAAAGCACATTAAAAACATCAAAACCATTGGTTGGAAGAACCAAAAGTGGCAAACTAGATGTTAACTGGTGATGGTGATGTATTCGCTATGAAATCATGGGTAATTATTTCAGAGGAGGATGTCAAAGTAAAAGACAGTGATGAGATTAGTGTTACTAGTAATGACATTAAATGGTTGTTTGAGTCAGAAGAGGACACCAATAGTACAGTACCTCAGACTGATCACAATGGAAAAAACAGGAACTTCTTTCAATGTTTGGCATATTTTGCTATAAATGTAGTTACACCAGACAAATAAATTCTCAGAATTTTCAATTTTATTTTGTTTTTAAAGATAAATAGCCATTTGTCGTCATTTTTATCATTCGTTTTGTTTTTTCATGTGAAGAGTTATCTCCATTTTTAAGATATCAGTTGATATTATCTTCATACTGTATGCTATAATACAAGTTTAGCTGCATTACATATTTGCAAGCAAAGAATGATACCTTTTCTCTTTATAGAATATATTTATAATATGTCGCCCTGGTAACTTTTCTTAAGTTGTTTTGACTTAAGACCTTAATGACATTTTAAGGGCAATAACCCAGTCATGGTAACCCTTGGTTTTTGGCTACCAACTTTGAGTAATAAAATAAAGTCAGAATTACCGTCTTGAACAACAATATCTCAGATTCACTGTCAGTGGTTGTCATCAAGCAAATAGAAAAACGATGTAAACAGTTAGGACTAACAAGCACATGATTTGGCATGAAAACAAAATGGCCGCCAATGGGGGATAACTCTGGTGAGAAAAACAAGAATGAAATCTCGGTTGACATCTCTTGTGTTCAACAAGATACATAAACCATGGGTACTGCTGTTTTTCTTACAAAAAGTCAAACAGTAAAAAAGTTGAATATCGATACTTAATATATAGATATATCGGCTTTTTAATTGTTTTTTTAAGGATTTTGCTTATTAAACTACTAAAATGACTTCATCAAGGGTAAAAATAACATGTGTTGTGCATATATGCATTACTTCCATAAGGTAGAAAGTACTCAATTGCTTTTATGCAGTCAAAATTCAAAAGAATATTGAATTTCTTATAATTTGCACTTAATGACCTTCAAAGGAGGATAACTCAGTGATGGCAACACTTAAAATTGGGCAAACAAGTGGAATCCTACTCTTAAGGCATCCAGCTACTCCAAAAAATAGGTCTCATAAATTCCTCAGGGGGGGGGGGGGAGGAGGGAGGGGGTCCTGGTGGCCCACAGTCTATTTACGTTCACTGCAAATTTCATTGTTTTATTATTATTCTTTCATGATCAGGTAAAAAACTTTTGGTATGCCCCTCGCAACGCTGTCATGACAAAAACAATGAACAAAGCAAAATATATAAATAATTATGATGCAAAAGATCAAATTTAGACATCGATGCTAAGGCCAAGAGGTTGTCTTTGTCACAGGCTCATTTTGCACCTCAAGCCCTCACCCAAGGAGAGAACACTTTTTACACAATATAAATATTCATTCATAGAAATAATATGATCCATTGTTATATATGTTTTAATTACAGATCATAGTATTTATACAGTTTATAAACAGGCAAAATTTAGTCTCTTATTTTGTTTTCTAGTTTTGGGAGCCTTTGATTGAATGTGGGCATGGACATTATTAATCCCGAATTTGGAAGAAAATGTTTAAAACAGGTCTCGCCATTCAGAAAACTATGTGTGAGGACATAGCCATTGCAAAAACTAAAGTCGACAGCTTGGACGGAGCTGCATTGAAACAATTATTTCCCTAGTTCTGTCTTTTTTTTGGCAATCCTGAGGACAGCACTACTCGCAACTAACTACACACATCTAGCGTTATGAGCACAAGTCAAATTCAATCAGTTGCACTCTCTGAGGCACAAAAAATGTTGATTTTTGTTAGAAAGAATGTCTTGAAATTTGCCTTTGATGAGGACGGAGAACTTGACTTTGAAAATCCCCTTTCACACAGTTCTGTCCAAAAATCATTATTTGGGCCATGTCAGAATAATTAACCAGCATAAAGCCGACAGGTCTGAATGGGAAAAGAGGGGGTAAGGGATGGGGGAAGGCATAAAGGTGTTTGTTGCTGGTTTTAACGGGCTGATTGTCCTATGAGCTCCTATGACAGAGACCCGAACCCCAGACCTTTGGATCATAATCAAAGCCAAAATGTGCTATACAAGGTTAGCGAAAGATACAACAGGTGAAATGACAGGCGAGTGAAAGCTATAAGGCAAGATAAAAGGCTAACCAAAAAAGTTTCACTGCCTGTTGTATCTATCAGCTTGCCTGTTTTATTGATATGACACGATCTACTAATCTATATATGCACAATTATTCATCTAGATGAAAAGCTGTAGATATGGTTAACACTAAAAGTAAAAGCATTGATATCGAGATGAGCCAAATAAAAACTTCAAAGAGACCCGTGGCTGACAAGTATTTATTAACTCAAGCTGTAATTTTTCGCCAAAATCTTGCGACGCCAGCCCCTAACCAGTAATCATAAGCCCCTCACTTTATTTTTGTTTTACAGTGAAACAATAATTTTGGTATCCAAAGAACGAAGCTTAAAAAAAAAAAAGGAACGCATGCGCACACACAAGCTCTGGATTTTCAGAACTGCCATTGGTTATTTCTTGCCACTTCATTGCAAACTGGACAGCTCTGATTCCAGTCATTAGTGAGTCTCTTACCAACACTTTCATAGTTATCGACATACAGCACAGCAGGTGTCTTGCCAGGAACTATATAATGTAAGGTTACAGAACAAGCTTACAGGAGAGAGAACTTATCCTGATAGACAGCGACAATGCTTTCAGGACTTTTTAAATTTTTTTCCTTTGGTAATTCTTTTTTCCAGAAGTATTCCGGAAGGCTAGGCTGCTTTTCATTTCCAGAAAAATGGCATCTCTCCTTATCTCCTAATGCAAATAATTTTTTACCATCGCAAAGTTGTCAGGTTTCTGAAGGACCTCTTTGCCCTCTGAATTCAAGTCTACTCCATATTTGTGCTTCAGCTCCGAAATGACAAGTTTGATATGATTGTATTCCACAGCTACAGGCAACCGTTTTTTTATTTCTGTCAAGCTGGACACATCTGTAGAGAAAATCATCAAGTCATTGCTCAACTGTCGTTGCATTAAAAGAAGTTAAAAAAGAATAAATCATGAACGCTATTAAAGTATTCTTCATAAACAAAGAAATACTTTAAAATCTCAAGAAAATCTCGAAACTTTTCAGAAGAACAAAACTGCTTGAAAGGCTACATCAGGTTTTGTTTTTATATCACTAAAATTTTTTAAAACAATTGCACAATAATAAAAAGTTTGGTCTACTATCCACCAATCCCAACATCAATAAACAACTTGAAGAGACGAATCAAAGCTGCAACAGAGTCTGAGACCATTAAGATGCTAATTCGTGTATTAGAAAATTTGGGTTATCGACCCGAAAACACAACGGATAAATATGGCAATTTTCTTGGTCATGGTTATTTTTGTTATGAAACACAATTCTCAAGTTTGATGTTTAACATACAGAAAAAATTTTCCTTCTTCCATTCATCTTTTGGCTGATGTGCGGGAACAGAATCTTTTTTTTTTTTTGTTACTTATCAGGAGAGACACAAAATGTATTGTTTCTTAAAAAATGCTAGAAACGACTCTAAGTTGGACATAAGCGTTAAAGTGGAGACCCAATAGCATTATCTTAAAATAATTTTTATTCATAATTTTTCTGAGGTTTTTTACTTGCGCCAAGAATATCCCTCAGATCATAGAACAACATTGTCAGAGACATTTACCATTTCAAATGGTCTTTTAGCTATTGTGGCCCTAGAGTATGGAACAGCCTGCCTTTAAAATGAAAAAAAAAACCTTCCCACTATTGACAGCTTGAAACCAAAATCAAAACAATACTTTTTTCCAGAATGCCTTCTTTAAAGCCCCCTCCGCCCACCCCCTTCAACCTATTCAGCATGGAATCACATTATTTCATCACTTTGTTGTTACATTTCACTTTGTTTCATTTTCTCGCTAAATATACTGTATGATGTGTGCTTTTATGTGAGTGTACAAGTGCATATGTGGATGAGTTTGAGTGTTTGCCCTTTGAGTGTGTATTGCTTTGTTGATACAATTGTAAATTTTAGGATTATTTTCTTTTAGTTGTTTTGTTTTACAGGTAGCCATTAAAGTGCCTTGAACTTGTTGTGGTAGGTTGCTATAGTAATAGTAGCAGCAGCAGCAGCACTAATAGTACAGACATGTAAATTACCATTTGAAAAATTGACTGAACTTTTCCGCAACCCAGAAATTATGACCCATTCTAAACTCAAAGCGGTGCAAAAACAGCCAGAAGTACTGCCTACAGCCTAAATTTGCTCCGCTGACCAGAATACTGGCAAGGAGATCTTCAGGAGAGAATGCAAAGCTGTTTCGGCCTCTACCCCTAACAATTAAGGAGGTCAGCTTTGTTGCAAATAAAATGTCAGTATTGGCTGTTATCATTGACATTTTAAAATAATAATAAAGATAACCAACGTTGCTAGAAGCTAAAAAAACATAATGTGAAAAAAAAATGTAGGTAGGCCTACCTGATTTACCCACACTTGGTGTCAAGTGGGAAAAGGTGATTTATTGGTAGGGGACATTTTCTGCAGAAGCTCCATTGATTTATTTTGTTTCAAACTAAATGTGTATAGGGATCTTTGATTGAGCATGACGAATTCCCTTCCAGTCAGCTCTACCATTATCAGCCTCTGGCACTGCAGCAAGATTATCAGCAGGCAATTCAACAAGGGAATGTTCTTAATTAATACAGTTTAGTAAAATGTCACCATAACGGCCTTGATTTTCTAATCAGCAGCGCTTGAATTTTAACAATCTCTTGGATAGTTTTAGGCAAATAGAAAGCTTCATGAGCTGAGCTGCATTGATGTGATTATTTTTAAAATCAGTCAATTGGTTGAAGATTTACAGATCTGAGTAGTAGTAATAGTAGTACCACTTGTAGTAGTAGTAGTAGTAATAGTAGTAGTAGTAGCAGTAGCAGCAGCAGCAGCAGTATGGCGTTATCGTCTGTTGTCTTAGTAGTCCAGTAATCCATATAGGGTGAAAGGCTATGTTAGTCCAGAATAAGGTGTGAAAAAAAAAAAAAGGTTTCATTATGCTAAATAGGCCTCAGAGGACACACTAGTGGCAAATAGGGTTTTTTCTAGCAGTTGGCGGTAATGGTTATAATGGTGGATCGGAGATATCAGAGAAGATGTTTACCTTGCTTGGTTGCCAAACAGTGTGTAAACAAAAGCAAGAAGCGAGTAAACAAAGGTCAACACATTTTATGCCAAGGGTTAAACTTTACATATTTTTTGTTCAAATTTCTATAACTAGACAACCCAACAGGGAGAGGTCAATCATATTAAAATCCATGTCAAAAGCAAAGTAAGTTGGACTCCAATGCTGAAAAGTGTGTGTTCAATTCCCACCTGATCTATCGGAACAACCACGCCGAGGCAGACCCAGAAGGCACATCTCCCCCACATGATAAATAGAAGGCACTTTTATCTTGATCTTTTTTACACCCTTTTTGCTTCCACAGATAATGAATTCTGAAATTGCTGCAATCCAGTTTCCCACATTTCATTACACACCTCCACAAAGGGTGTTGTAAATTGTTCGTGCAATGATCTTCTCAAAGTACTCGGACACACCCAACCGTGCCTTATCCACAAAAAGTCCTGCTTCAATGGCCTTAGACAAGTGGTTCACAATGGTGGAAGTCTTCAGGCCACATCTGCTAGCAACAGTTTCCTGATAACAAAAGAAAAGACACATATTGGAGACAAAATAATAGAAAATCCCACTTCACATTGTGAAAAATCTAAAAGCAAAATATTTAAATTCAAAGAAATCAAATAAAAGAGCTAACTTAAGGACCAAATGAGGGTGTAAATTAGAGCAAAAATGAGAAAATAAGGTCAACTTGTGTCCAGAATTTTGCTCTTTAGAATGTTGTGTCAGCTGCTTGGTGCAGCTTCTTTGAGACAATGAGTATGAGTTAAAACAAACACAATCTTTGACGAGAGGATCCAATCTGTACCCGTGTGAGAGATAGACAGTAGGCCAGATGGGAGGTAGTGCACGTGGTGACATTGTATGCTTTCACAGTATGAAATGAAAAAAAAGTCATAGGAGCAGAGCAAAATGTAATTTATTATGCTGTCCAGGAAAATACTGGCCAACATCATTTGGCTTTAACAACATAAAATGACATAAGTTGGACAAGTGATTATAAGACAAAATGTGAGGTACTGATGCATCCCATTATAATGTCCTATCAACCAGTTCTGAAATAAAGGGATTTAATCAGAATCTAAAGGAGAAAAAAAAAAAAAAAAAAGCATAAACAGTTAACAGAATGGTCATGACATTTTGCAAAGATAATTTACAATTTCAGCGACGAATTTCACTCCTGAAATGAACTTTAAGTTTTTACTTTGATCCTCCTGTGCATTTTACCACCTGCTTTTATGCTAGTGTCGACTGTGCAAAGTTTTCCCGCAAACCATAGAAAAAAGTTAATCCCCTGGATTAAGCCCATTGCAGCTGACTGGTTGCATCCGTGGGATGGGAGATTTAAGGGGAAGTAATTTTTTTAGGGTAAAAATGTCAAGTCAAGAGTACCTTCTTTTAATCCCATTTCTGCTTACCTTATTAGTCATACATCCTTTTTGTTTTCATTGATGGAGAGTTTTATTCTTTTGCAATACTCCAGTTAAATTTTCATTAAATTCTATTGGAAAATAAGGAAGATACAGTTTGTTGAAATAAGTGCATTGTTCAGCTTTGAAATATGGAATGGTCATCACAACAATCCAAGCAGACATTTTCGATAAGTAGCCATAATATTTACAAGCAGGCATGCATGTAGATAATGATGGAGTACCAAACCTCTTTGCAATAAAATAAAAATGTTATGGCCCTTTGAAAAGAGCAATTTCATATTTTCATGGAAAAACTCAGCTCCATCCCATTTCATGGAATTTCTAGTTATAGTAGAATTCCTTCAAACCAAAATTTTGGGGACCTACTAAATCATTTTGGTTTACAGCAAGTTCACTTTCTTCGATGTTTTTTAAGGGCAGTAACTAAGTCAGGCAAGTGATAGTGATACTAGATGAATGATGCGCAGCGACTCAGAGACGAAGTGGAAATGAAACGGTGTGTTGTTAATGGTCAATGCTAATGCTAAAACAAAGAAAGCACACACACACACACACTCATATGTACCCCCTCCCAACGCGTTTGCAGAAGTCTTGATTAGGTAGGTACGTGAGCGAGAACATCTTGCTTGCGTGATTCTACACACAAACACACACACAGACCGCGCGAGCGAGAACATCTTGCTTGCGTGATTCTACAACCACCAACTCCACGTCATTCCTTCCCTTTTGTCCCCCTGCTACCTCAGCTGTTACCCATCGCCTTTTGTGTGGTGTGCCATGTTGGTCAAGCCCAAGCGTTGCCAACCAAGGTTTGATTACCACCCCTCTCCCTCACCTCAAAGTCATACTCTTGATCGAGTTGCGTTTGCAAGCTCAGCATTATGTAAGATTACTGGGAACGCTAGGTCCCCTTCCCAAATTATTGAAGATGGAATGAAAGAAAAAGGAAAGACGCTTTCAAGTTGTTTCGGTTCAATTGCGCTTTGAAGCATTTCGGTTTATCGTACGAAACTATACAAAGACAAAGAAGAAACTTGTAAATTTGGTCGATTTTTTACAGTTTATGGAATTTTTCGGTTTAGCTTCTTTCGGTTTCAGTGAATTCTACTGTCTCAAACGAATGATTAATCCATTTCTATTTAAAAATTGTTGTGGATAATATTTGTCTGTGAATGTAATCGTTTGCAATATTGAATTGTATGCCCAGGAGAGAGAGAAAGAAAGAGAGAGAGAGAGAGAGAGAGAGAGAGAGAGAGAGAGAGAGAAAGAGAGAGAGAGATAGAGAGAGAGAGAGAGAGA
>JBCIKM010175969.1:0-13124 GCA_039654465.1 Melibe viridis | reverse complement strand
CTCTCTCTCTCTCTCTCTCTCTCTCTCTCTCTCTCTCTCTCTCTCTCTCTCTCTCTCTCTCTCTCTCTCTTTTTTCTGTTTCTTCAAGACATTGGTTTCATTTTCATCATCATCATCTTCATCATTCAAATCTTTTTTTTTTTCTTAAATGAATTTATTGAGACTGCAAATCCATTTTATCAAAATTTATGTGTTAAAATAATCTTCTCACTATAAAAACAAAAGGAAGTTTTCATCACACCTCATACTATATCATATTTTTTGTACTTTTTTATTTTACCTCAGGTTGCAGGTCTTGTGGGTCGAGCCGACCTCCTCTGTGCTCTGTTCTTCATTCTTTCCCTCTTGGCCTATGTGAGGGGTAGTACTTGTGGTATGTCCTTGGTTGCCGGGAAACCCTTCACTATGTTCTTGTTGCCTCGTTAAAATAAAGTTGAGGATTTAAAGAAAGTTTTTGAGAGTAGCTTAACTTATTGGAACGAAAAAGAAAAATTAAGCCTAACATAATTTCTAGATTTCCTAAATTCATTTGAGAAGAAAAAAAAAAAAAAAAAAAAAGCGAACTCCTTGAATTTTTTAAGCCATTGTTATGAAATACAAATACCAAAATGAAAATAAGCAGTGAATGATTTTGTCTCCCTGTAAAATTGCTTAACATGCTTGTTATTCAATACACTACGGCGTCCCGGTTACAATAGTCATTTCATGTCTTTTGGTACATGACTCCAGGGTCACAAGTTAGACACACTGAATACTTTAGTACACAAGGAGATCTAAAGACCCATGGTCTTCCTGTACCATAATGTTGTTATATGTGATGGCATTGCTTATTTTTGTAAGGAGGGATGATATTTTTTTGTCATTGTAAATCAAATCTCTGTGGTGTCGATATGTGTTTTGAGAGATGATATTTATTTTTTAATGTAGATCATCTCTCTGCTGTTTGTGGTTTTATCTGTTCCCTATTTTAACTAATTCTATCTTCTTACTTTCCTCTGGGCTCCTCTGTGACCTTTGTGTGTTGTGGGGCCCGAAAGCCTCCAATAAACAAACAATACACTTTGATTAGTAGTGACCCACTCGAAATTTTAACAAATATTTTTGTTGGAAATGGTTGGAATAAGTCATCTGTAAGTCATCTCCCTATGAAAAAGGCTTTGGTAGGGTCAAGGTCTTTATCCTTGGGCAGCTCTAGGATCCTCCGGTGTTGTGGTGTCCTCAAACCATCATACAAACTTCCTCACACTCGCATTTTCTATAAATTATTCTCTCTGTACATTTTTCCTTTGCAGAGCAGCTGACGAGACCTGTAACATATTCCCTTGCCTGGCTGTGTGTGAGCTGCGTTCTGTGCGGCCTGGCCACCTTTAGTAAGGAGCAAGGCATCACTGTTATTGTAAGTACGCGCTACACGCTTGAAACACTGACATACATACAGTGTGCCAACCTACTGTGTAGTTTAGATAAGCCTACAGTTAGGATTAGGGCATCTTTTTATTTGTGAAAATACACTAAAGGCTTTACACACATACATTTTATGTATCCACCAACTGTGTAACCCAAAAGCCTAGACACCTTCAGCAAGGAGCAAAGTGTCATTGTTATTGTTAGTACACACTACACGCCTTACACACTCACAAACATCAATGTATATATACCGGCTGTATGGCCTGGCCATCTTCAACAAGGAGCTAAGAATCATTATTATTGTGAGTATATGCAACATGCTTTACACACTTGCATATATCCGGTGGTTATACATGCTTTGTAACCTTACAACTACAAGCCTCACATGCCAATATACAATTCTTTGATGACATGTAAAGGTGAAATAGAGCCCTTTCTTCAATATGGAGTTGTTTTTTTTTTTAATTAATTTTGAATTCAATGAAAAAAGAACATAAATGTTTGCCTGTTTTCCACTAAAGCAATGTCAATTTTGCAAAACAATTGAAAAAATCTTAAAATATGACTCTATTTTGTTGTTATATATCATTCAAAGAAAAGCTGTGTCAAATATCAAGTCTATTGGTCCATAACTATTAAGGGAGAAGGTTTTCAAGAGGTAAATTTCAAGAAAAACGGATTTGAAGTTTTGATACGTATCACAAAAACTTTGTAAGCATATAAAACAACATGTTGTGCTCAACGGATTCTGGTTTGATGGGCTAGATCACCATCTTTTACTCCCTTCTTTATTCAGCTTTTTCCGCATAAGCTGTTTGCATTTTTTTTTCCTCTGCAGGGTAGAAAATATTTTTAAAAATACATGCCTCCTGCCCTGCCTAGCCGTTAGTGCGTGACCTATGACCCCAATCCAAAAACAAAAACCTCATCATCGTGGCAGTGTTTAGAGGCTCATCTGCCTAGACAGTGACCAATTACCGGGCTGGAAGTAGTCATGGTCAGGTCAAGGGTTATGTGTTGACCTACGAACTCGATAAAGTTGGTCAGAAATCAAATGAGATTGTTAAGTATGTGGTGCATTTTATGATAAATGGGTGTTTCTTAATAAACGATAGAGGACTGCGGTGTTCCCAGACAGCGTGGAAAGCAGGGAGGACCATATCGATATAAAATATTGCAATCAACAATATCCTCAACCTGCTGTATAGAGATGGATACATTCTGATTATAACAGAAATTTTCATAGAACCTCATGAACAAATGGCTAAATTTTGATTGAAAAGTACTTCATATTGAGAATGGGAGTTTCAGAGTTGGCATAAGGAATGTTGAAATTTAGGTATTAGCTACAAACCTGATAATTGATATTTAAAATAAAAAATCAATATTCATAACCCACCCCTGCCCTTGAGCACAGAACATGCGATACTCCTCTAGATATTGACACATTTACACACACTTTCACGAACACACACACTCTTCTTCTTCTTCTTCTTCAATTATATCAACTGACTCAGTGGAAGTGAGTATGACTGTCGATGCGGGCATAATTTAGACACACCAAGAACAAGTTTAAGTCTTGGTGGGCTTCTGGAAGTTTCTCTAATACCTTGATCTTAGAGTGATGTAGTCAAGGCACTGCTTGAAATTGTCTACATTAGGACTGTGCCTAATTGATTCAGGGATTGTATTCCATAGTCTTATAGTGCTGGGGAAGAAAGAATTAAGGTGGCAGTCTAAGTTTGATGGTGGGATATTATAACACACATGGGCATGTCCTGGATAAGGACTAAAATGATGACGAAAGACAGATAGCTATGGAGAGACTTTGTTGCCACTTTCAACTCCAGTAGCAGGTAATTAAGTGTTTAAAAAATGGGTTGACTTTTAAATCACTGGATTTATTTTTCATTTCTTTGTTCTCCTCCCTCCCCCCTCCCCCCCCCCCCCCTCTCCAGGGTGTTTGCAGTGCGTATGATATTTTGTCCATTTGCCATCTTGACCTGGGGGAAATCTTGGGTCTAAGAAAGTCATCTCAAGCCCTGCAAGCTAGTTCTACATTGTCATCATCATCATCATTGTCATCGTCATCGTCATCACCATCTGCATCATCACCCTCATCTCCAGAGTCTACCAAAAGCCTTAATGGATCATCATCCTCTTCAAAAGCAAAAGTTTGTATTTGTCTCTATGCTATTATTGTCCTCCCGTTTGTTTTGGGATGGGAACTGGTGGGTATATCATATGATGTGAAGTTATGCAAATTGAAGAGCGGTCTTCCCAAATTCAGGAAGTGACCTTTTACAGCTAGTTATCTCATAGCTGGGTTGTAAAGCTAAAGGGGTGTCATAAAACTTCATTGGTGTCTCAGCTAGAATAAAACTCCCTGTGTTTTTTGTTCATGAATCAAGTGATGAAGACATTTACCCCACCACTGTCCTTGGTGGGTCTACTTCTGTCTCTTGTCTTTAAGCCAGAGCTGTCATCTTTCTTTTTCTAGCACTCTCTGGAGTGCTCTCTTTCACAAACACACATTCACTGCTATTTTGTGTTTTGTTAAATAGTGTTGGCTCTGCCTGTTGTGCCTTTGTCTGTGCGTGTGTGTGCTTTTGTTTGTGGGAGATGATATTTTTTTTCATGTAACTCATCTCTCTGTCAATTATCTATGAGAAAAATCTATCATCTTACTTTCCTCTTAGGCTTCTCTATGATCCTCATATGTCATGGCGCCCTAAAACCATCAACAAAAAAACAAATATTCTGAGCTATTGCATTTACAGGCTTCCTTATGATTTTCTCCACTTTACAGTAAAAGATCAAGACAAGGAGACGTTAAACTGCTTTTAAATCAAAGTTCCAAGGGTTATAAATTTGTAGACTCAAAGAGGAAGATCAGGGGATAACATCCTTGAATTTTCAAAATAGTTGAAACAGCAGTTACCAAGTTTTGGAAAATTGTTGTTCAACGGCAAGTGTGCAATATGAATGTATTATTTATCCATTATTTATTGACTATCCTCAACTGCACTGTAACGAAATTGAAAGGAGGGAATGGAGAAACAAGAGCTGTTGAAAATGACTCCACACATAACCTGGGTCAATGCTTTTAATTTGGAAGTGTAACCATACAATACTGCAATTACTACTGCCAAAATGTTGTGTGTTGTCTTGCTGTGCTAGTGGTAGCAGCCTTTGGCTACACCTGTGTTTGATGGGTATCTACCCATGTCTCGGCTCTGAGGATGTACTCACACCCGCTGTCAAAGCACAATGTGGCCTGTGGTTTCTGGGCCTCCTAGCCAGCTACAGCATACCACAGACTTTTTATATTCCCCACCGGTGCATGTTTGTCGCAGTTCTCCCATACCCTGTGAGGAGTTAATTGCAGGTGACCCATTGCTGATGGTTGCCAGTTTGCTGTGCTTACTTCTCTTTCTATGAACATCAGACATGTTAAAATCTTTTTATTGAATGGTGTCGGTGCAGTGCCAAGTACAGACAAGGCAATAGAAAAAGAAAAGGAAAAAAAACCCAAAATGATAACAGAATAGATAGCCTTGTAGTCAATTTTGCTGTCCAGTCATAAGACAAGAGATGCGGGCTGTCATTGTCAATGTTCTTCCATTGGCCTTTCGGAACTTCAATTGCTTTTGTGGGTTTATACACTCACATCGAGAGTACTACTCAGTCTGACTGAGTCAGTGGATAGAATTTTTGAATAAGAAAAATGAATAGCCGTTGAAGACAGGCGAGATTTTGATAATTAATTGTTGTTGTTTTTTTTTTATCTTTTTTAAATATCGCAGAATCCAAAGTCTTCCTCCAGCTGGCTGTCCTGTTTGATGCAGCGCCAGTTGGTGCTGGCGTTGTCGGGATTGGTCCTGCTGGTGACCCGGTGGCGGATTATGGGCTCAGCCCCACCCACTTTCCACCTCCATGACAACCCGCACTCCTTCGTCAATGGGACTATTTTCAGGGTGAGTCAAGACTATAATGATATTATATTTGTGCTCAAAAGTAACTTCAGGTGAGGGTTTTCTTATGAATAGTCCGTTTCCATGAGTGAAAAAGTTATCAGGCCAGGCCCCAAGAAACCAGGAGACACAGCATAATGCGAGAGCTGAATGAGGCTGGTCTCACATGGAATAACAATGGTGTCTGTACAACTGACAGACAAAGACAGAGAGGGGTCTTGTAGATAGCTTTTGCTGCCCCAAGGCAGGTAAGTGGTTCTCTCTATCGCAAATGAGCTCTTCGAATTTGACAATTTTATGTATTCTAGTACCTTCATTCTTATAAAATGCTAATGTTGTCTCCCCTTAGGTCATGAACTACAACTACTTGTATGCCATCAACACCTGGATCCTGCTGTCTCCCCATTGGCTGTGCTTTGACTGGTCTATGGGCTGTGTGCCCACCATCACATCCCTGACAGACCCTCGGATCCTAGCCATTTTACCTCTTTGGGCTGGTTTTGCTCTTCTTGCTTGGGCTGGTCTCAGGGCTTTAGACAAGGATAAATCCCGGTAAGGAGGGTTTTAGGGATTTGTGTTTCCATTATGTTCTATATGTGTTTTAGTTTTACTTTAAGGTTTTAAAGACTTCATTGGTCATGCTGGTAGGAGTTTGGTACCCCTATAGTCTTTCCTATTTTAAAACAAAGTTCATTTGTATGTTTATAATTTTTATCGTACAAAAATTCTACCAAATGTCGAGTATCCATGTTTCATTGGGCAAGGCACCTGTTTGTTTGACAAGGGAGGTAAAAGCTTTAGTCCCCTGAACCATTTTTCCTCTCTGAATTATAAAGATGGAGCAGTGTTATTTAACTCAAAGATTGTGAAAATAGTAATTGTATGAATATGGTGTCGAGAGGAGAACAAGACAAAGCCATAGAGAAAGGTAAATAAATACAGAAAAATACCGAAGAATAAATTGTCTAAAAAAATCGACCTCCATGGCCGGGACTCGAACCACGGATCTCTGGATATTTAACTCCTTGGCTGTACGCTTGCAGTCATGTGGTAAAAATTTATCGACTGCTCACCTCGCCACTGACTAAGGAGTTTATGTTCTTGTCACTAGTGGTTCACTTAGACAACAAAATACTCCCTTTAAATCCTATTCCTTATTAGTAAACATGATATCACCAGAATGGTGGAAGAACGGAGCTCAAGTTGATACTGTTTTTATCTTGGTGTCTTTTTAGTTATAAATTCAAGACAATACCATATAGCTGACGTAACCGTTTTCCATTATATCTGGGGAAAAAGAATTTTAATGCTCAAAATTAACTTTTATGGGTATATTTATGCACCGAGCGCTTAAATATTGATAAATTTTTACTTTCTATGTGAAAAATGGTGTAAAAGATTGTCTAGAACAGAAGTTTTAGACAAATTAGCTGTAGTAAAACTCAGCCTTGAACCCATTCTTTTTTAAATAGAATGAGGTCTACTACATTGTAGTCCTGCGACTTCTTTTGTAAAATGTTATTGATGAAAGCATCATTATTCACTCAGGCTGTGTCAGCAAGTGTACAATGTGTTATTGTCAGGTGGAAACAAGCCTACGACTTAGCCCTTCCCCACTCATCCTGGGAGTACTCCCGCAATTAAAGGATAGGGTTGGTTTTTTTACTGTGGGAGTGGGGAACTGACTACTCCCATATTACGAGGGTTAATAATTTAGTCTCGCTTTTGGAATTACCTGATATTTTTTTTTTTTTTTTTTTTTTAAATAGACTTAAGAGAAACTGAAATTAATCAAACTCAAAAACATGTTGCATTTTAGTAATAATAATAATTATAGTTTGTGCTTATTTACTGCTTTTAACGTATCTAGATAAAGAAATAAGAAGATCATATTGCTTTGCTTCAATCTACCCCAGAGTGCTGTAAAAAAAGAAAAATGAAAGTTTTGAAAATATTGTAAATTTTTGTTTTTTCCGCTGCCATCTGACCTAGGGTGCTGTAAATATTTTCAATTTCTAATAAGTATTCAGAGCTGCCAACTGTCCGTATTTATGACTTGAGCGTGAGATTGTACGTATTTTAACAATCTTTGGCTAAAAAAAAACAAAACAAAAGGAGAAAAAAACCATAATAACCAAAAAAAAACCCCAAAAAACAACCAAACAAACAAAAACATATAAAAAACCTGTAGCGTTGTGTCCAGGAACGGAGCTGCGAAATCATAATTTACAGAAGCTGCAAATCCTGCAGTAAAACCTCTAAATGAGGCTGGTCAAGGCGAACCGTATGTCACCAAGACCTTTGTGTTGTCAAACCACGCTCGCTTTCAAACAAAAGCTTCTCTACTCGTCTGTACGACCTCCCTTGTTATCGAACAGGGTACCCACCATGTCAGGAATTTTAGTTTGGATAAAAAAAAAAGAAGAGGGGGCGGGGAGAAATGCCGTCGGGAAAAAAAAATATGGTCTTGACAAGTCAGGAAAAAAGTGCAAAGGTGCACATCTTCCACAGACAAGCCATTTCACCGGCCCCGTGGGTGTCAAAAATGCGGCTGGTTGGCAATAAATCAGGGACGTGCGCGACTTTGGAGAACCGATGATGCCACTTTGGCCAAAATTAGTGACAGGTCGTAGGTGTAACAGGTAAGCTGACTGATGCTTCTTGTGACTGTTGTCACAGAATAGATGCTAGACAGTAGGCTTCAAATATTGACTGTCAGAGATATATATATATATAGAGAGAGAGATGGAGACACTTAAAGAGAGACAGAGGGTGGGGGGGGGGGAGGTGAAAAAATTTCAATGGATTTTGCTAAAAATCATCGGCAGCTCTGATCTGAGAGAGACGGAGAAGAGGAGGGAGGGATAATATTGTGGGTTTAGTTTAATTTTTTTAGGGGTAAGGGGGCGCTGGTGCGTCAAAAGCCCATATTCTAAATGTATGCACTGATTGTACACTGTATCACTCATTTCTCTTGTGCTATTAACGATGTTAGTGTTAGCAGAATCATGATGGACTTCTTGATGTGGGTAATTTATAGTAGGGTTGCACAATAATAGCTTTAGTCCCTTACAAGCCAATTCAATGACCTATCACCTTTCTCTCTTTATACTTCTCTGTATTGTAAGTTATTGTTTTCCTGCTGTCACATGCACAAGAGTGCTTTCAAAAGCATTTTGAATTTCTTAAAGAAATATTTTAAACTCTTGTTTCTCTGCTTTCATATTTGTCCAAGAATGCTTTCAAAGACATTTTGAAACTTCTTAAAATATTCTAAGTTTATCATCTGCCCCAGACTGGTCTTTGAAAGTTGTAAAAAATATTTTACTTTCCTGTTTTTACGCTGTCATTTTCCTCCAGAGTGCTCATCCTTGGCATTGTACTGTGTGTCGTGCCCTTCCTGCCTGCTACAAACGTCTTCTTCCGTGTGGGCTTTGTGGTGGCAGAGCGCATCTTGTACCTTCCCTCTGCTGGCCTGTGTGTCCTGGTGTGTCTGGGCATACACTCTCTAAGCCAGCAGCGTCGCCTGGCAAAGGTAATTAATTATACTGAGTGGCTCTGTGGTGTAGCCAGTATGGTGTGGGACTCCCATACTGACGGGTGTGAGTTGAACTCCTACTCGGCCCACCCTGCCAAACACTCTGGGACTGCGCAGCGACTGATGCCTGAATTGTCCCAGTCTTCACGGGATAAAAATTTTCCCCTGTGGGATAAATAAAGGGAATTTGTTTGTGTTTTTTTTTTCCGCAAAGAAGCAGGACTGCATTAGGTTTTCATTATGGCTGTGATATGCTTGCGGTATGGAGGCTACTCCAGTTGTAAGTCATTGCGGTCAGTTTTGTTTGTCTCATGTGAATTGTGCTGTGCACAATCCATCAAGAGTCTGCCTAAGGCAAATCTTTGTTCCATAAATAGATTGTGCAACCTAAGTTTAAATTGTTCACAACAGGGGTTTAACAGATGAGCTGCATCTGTAATTTTGCAGTCAAGGTTATTAGGTCCATTCACCCCAACTTCTTTGAGATAATATAAGACGAGGTAACATGTTATATCTATATAACTAAAAGCAATATTCTCTCTGTCTGTTCTAAACGCTGCCATGGATTCAGACCAAATTTTACACACAGGTTTCTCATAACCCTGAACAGGTCGTGTTGGGGTTCTAGTCTTTAATTTTTATACGCAAGTGCACGCGCATCCCTTGAATGTGGGGTTTGCTCCAAAGTTTATTGTAGTTTACCTTGACCAAACTGCTTGGATGATTATGTTCAATACACAACACCGGTATTGAAAGCAACTTTTGCACACCTTGGGAAAAGGGAATTCCAGTTTGAAGGCGAAACTGCAGCTATCTTATTTTTAGATTGTTTTGCCATCAGTGCACACTAAGGTTCAGTCAGGACTGAACCGGAGTCTTATGAGGGGGTGAGGGTAGGGGGAGGGAGTTCGGGGTGCTGGCAAGTTTTCAATTTTGTGTAATATTTCTGTACATAAGTTTCTCCTCCCCAGGCAATGCCAGATACTTCTGCTAGTTGTGGAATATATGTTGAAGATAAAAGTGGTATATAATCACTAGTTGTTATTATTATTATTATTATTATTATTATTATTATTATCATTATTATTATTATTATTATTATTTTTATTTTTATTTTTATTATTATTATTGTTAATATTACTGTTATTATTATTATGATGCTTGGAATGGCATGAGATATCAAAGGATGAGTTTGGCTAGGAATTAGAAAGAAAACAGATCAGATGAAATTGATATGATTAGATTTCAAAGGATTAGTTGAGATAAGAAAAAATGAGATTGTTCATTGTGTAATCACTCAAGCAAGTATTTGTATGTAAATTTTGCTTAAGCATTTCATAACTAAATTTATGAGAACATTATACATTTATACATATCAACGGGTAGTATCATATCTAATAGGAAATGCAGGATAAGAAAAGATGCAATTCAGTTTTCAATTAATAATGTGATTTGTGTGATGTGTCATCAATATAGTATCTTGCTATTGCATTACAAAAGATGGTTAGCACGGTCAGTTGTTTTGTTACCGCTGTGTGATAAATCGGCTCATTGGTCTTTCTCCATGACCAAATACCACCAAGGCAACAGCAACTATAGTTCAGCTTAAGATTGAGTCGTGCTCCATATGTATTGCTCATTATACTACGCAAGATTCGGCACAGTGGACTGATCATCTGCCTGTCTTCATTTCTTGTGATCTGGAGGTTTTCTCAGCTCCTTGGAGCTCTGGGTCCCAACGGTGGTGTGAAGGGTTATGGATAACAAAACAAAACAAGTTATTTTATCATAAAGCATGGATATTGTGGGGGAGCTCTGACTTTTACCTGACCTTTTACCCTTTGACCTTTCCACAGAAGGTGATGGTGTGCTTCCTGCTTCTCCTGGCTGTGCTGAGTGCCCGGTCCATCCAGGTGTGTATCTATTACACACACTTCCTCTGACCTTTTATGTTTCCAGGGAAGCTATATCTCCATTTTTGTTGTTGTTAATTTTCTCCTCTTTCTCCTTTTTTTTTTCACCTGTTTGCTCACTCCCCTCCCCCAGAGAAGAATTCAGATGACTTTTCCCACCATTATCGACAAACATTTCATGTTATATTACTATCATTAAGTGATCCTTTTAGATTTTGTTTTGAGCTGGGGTAACAAGAAATAGGGAGCAGTACATTTGCTTAGTGTGTGAAATGACTGAACAGTCTTTCAGAATTTTTTAAATTAATTTTTAAAATTTTTTTTTTATATATAATTCTTGGATATAATATATTATTTGTTTTCCTCTGTGTCACCAGAGAAGTTGTGATTGGAGAGGGGAGATGTCCTTGTTTAAGGCAGGGGAAAGGGTCTGTCCTCTCAATGCCAAGGTAGGCTCCTCTTTTGCTCACTCTTTTTTTTTTCTCTCCCAGTCTCCCTCATCTTAATGGCATTTGCTTAAAGTGAATGGATTTTAAATCCTCTGACAGCTTTTTAAAAAGAGTGGATGAATGTATTCTTTAGAGCAGCAACACAAAGGAAATCTTGGGACTTAAAAGATTTTTTCCTCATCTCTTACTTATGCCTGGGCGCCAAAGATGGAACCGTCATCTGCCTCTGTCCTGGTGAGTCTGTCTTCTCTACCTGGAAACATGTCGGGCCCTGATTCTTCTTACAAATTCATCTTTATGCCTGTATCTCCTACCAGTTCATCTTTATGCCTTTTTCTCCTACTATGTCATCTTTATACCTGTGTCTTCTACTAGTTCATCTTTATACCTGTGTCTCCTACTAGTTCATCTTTTTGCCTGTGTCTCCTTCCAGTTAATCTTTATGCCTGTGTCTCCTTCCAGTTCATCTTTATGCCTGTGCCTCCTTCCAGTTCATCTTTATGCCTGTGTCTCCTATTATTTCATCTTTATGCCTGTGTCTTCTTCCAGTTCATCTTTATGCCTGTGTCTCCTACCAGTTCATCTTTATGTCTGTCTCCTTCCAGTTCATCTTTATGTCTGTCTCCTTCCAGTCGATCTTTATGCCTGTGTCTCCTACCAATTCATCTTTATGCCTGTGTCTCCTACCACTTCATCTTTATGCCTGTGTCTCCTACCAGTTCATCTTTATGCCTGTGTCTCCTACCAGTTCATCTTTATGCCTGTGTCTTCTTCCAGTTCATCTTTATGCACGTGTCTCCTACCAGTTCATCTTTATGCCTGTGTCTTCTTCCGCTTCCATCTTTATGCCTGTGTCTCCTTCCAGTTCATCTTTATGCCTGTGTCTCCTTCCAGTCCATCTATATGCCTGTGTCTCCTTCCAGTCCATCTTTATGCCTGTCTCCTACTACTTCATCTTTATGCCTGTGTCTTCTTCCGCTTCCATCTTTATGCCTGTGTCTCCTTCCAGTCCATCTATATGCCTGTCTTTGACTACTTCATCTCTATGCCTGTGTCTCCTACCACTTCATCTTTATACCTGTGTCTCCTACCAATTCATCTTTATGCCTGTGTCTTCTTCCACTTCATCTCTATGCCTGTGTCTCCTACCAGTTCATCTTTATGCCTGTGTCTCCTACCACTTCATCTCTATGCCTGTGTCTCCTACCAGTTCATCTCTATGCCTGTGTCTCCTACCAGTTCATCTTTATGCCTGTGTCTCCTACCACTTCATCTCTATGCCAGTGTCTCCTACCAGTTCATCTCTATGCCTGTGTCTCCTACCAATTCATCTTTATGCCTGTGTCTCCTACCAATTCATCTTTATGCCTGTGTCTCCTACCTGTTCATCTTTATGCCTGTGTCTCCTACCACTTCATCTCTATGCCTGTGTCTTCTTCCAGTTCATCTTTATGCCCGTGTCTCCTTCCAGATCATCTTTATGCCTGTGTCTACTACCAGTTCATCTTTATGCCCGTGTCTTCTTCCAGTTCATCTTTATTCACGTGTCTCCTACCAGTTCATTTTTATGCCTGTGTGTTCTTCCACTTCCATCTTTATGCCTGTGTCTCCTACCAGTTCATCTTTATGCCTGTGTCTTCTTCCACTTCCATCTTTATGCCTGTGTCTCCTACCACTTCATCTCTATGCCTGTGTCTCCTACCGCTTCATCTCTATGCCTGTGTCTCCTACCAATTCATCTTTATGCCTGTGTCTCCTACCAGTTCATCTTTATGCCTGTGTCTTCTTCCACTTCCATCTTTATGCCTGTGTCTCCTACCACTTCATCTCTATGCCTGTGTCT
>JBCIKM010175858.1:1049-8549 GCA_039654465.1 Melibe viridis | reverse complement strand
TAATTTCAGACCAGTTTATAAACAGATGCAGGAAGAGAAGTTGAAGCGCATGAAATTGAATGGCTCCGTTCTCCATCGGAAACCTCGTAACTAACTCACCTATTGCTGTTTGTATAGTATTCTCTAAGGTAAATTCACAGGCCACGTATCATCTTTTTTAAAGAAAGCAAGAAGGTGTCTTCTCAATATTTTACCATCAAATGGACTTTGATAAAGCTTGGAAAACTTTTTTTGTTTTAGAAGCAAGGGAAGTGACAGTTACAGACAGGACTACGTAGAATTTACTGTGGCTTCTGCAGAGTTGCTTCTCGACGAGCCAAAGCCAACATTTTTGTGTTCAGGAAAAAGACAACTTGTTATCCATCCTTTGGACTCGCTTCACCAGACCTGGTGCCAGGGATCTTTTGGTCGTTCTCAGATACATGATGAGTTTGTGAAAGTAATTAATTCAGGGCTTAGGACTGCAACTTAAAATGAGCTCGAGTAAACTCTTAAAACCTGGCTTCTGAGCTAAAACAATGCTTTGGAGTGTTTATTATAAAAGCTCCTTCTTTGTCTCTGGCATTGTGTGTTGTCTAGGATAAGTAAGGTTGATCAGGATCAGTGGGTTTATGTACAAACTAACGTGTAGCACTCTGTACGGTGAACACCTGATGTGCAACATGGATGGTGATTGGTCTGGAATGACTCAATAATAGAATATGTGAAAAGCAAAACCCATAAAAAGTAAATCAAATAAGTGTATTTCCATTTGAAAGGAATCCTGGGTGAAAGAATAAAGATCCAGTGTACTAAATATTAACGGGATCCATGTTATACTAAACATAGTTCATGTCATTGCATTTCTCTATTTTATGTCCTCTAATCATAGATTAGATGAAATGGTTCTTACAAAGTCATCTTCATCCTCTTAGCATGATGCTATTTTATTTCTATTCAACGTGATTTAAAAAAAAAGAAAAGAAACAGAAAAAAAATGTTTAGCAAACTTTGTAGTGTTGTTTGGAAGAATAGTTTGCAGAGCTGTGAAATGTTGGAATTTAAGTTTCCTCCTCACAATTAACCCTGCAAAAGTTTCATGTTGTATAATAAACTGACAGTGTTTGCCTAGTCATTCTCAGCATCGGACACCTCGTATCACCTCATATCACCTCGTATCACCTCATATCACAGCCCTCTCTGCCACCGTTTCAACCTCTATGAGAGCCTCAGCTCAACTCATCTAACCACTATCATTTAGCAAACACAATACTTGATTTTTGTCCTGTCTCATTTCACATAGTCCTGTCTAAATTAATTGTTTAAACACAGTTGTAACTCTCAATTATCGTTGTTCATTAAAAGACTGTTGTCAGTCTTACAAGCTATTTAGCCAACTCCTCTTGGATTCTTGGATGGCCTGAAGGTTGAAATTAAGGATAAGGACCTCCATTTGATGCGAGTTTCATCCTCTATTTGTGTTTCTTGTACGAACTTTGTGCTCTTATGTTGTTGGTCTGGTTTTCTTCTTGTGCAATTAATTTAATCGGGAATCAGAATCTCAATTTAACTTTCTTGCTTTTTTTTTATTTTTCCTGCCTTTGGTTAAATAGAATAGCCAAGTACAGCCATGAAGAGATTCCATATTTCATCGTCTGGCGGATATAATGCCATTGATGTTAACAATTACTTGAAAAACCCCTGGAAAGTTTCCAATTTTTTTCGATTAACTTTTCCTCCAAAATAATTAATTTTTCCCAACGTTTTCTTTTAAGAATTTGTTTACAATTCTTTGCTAAGCTTCTCCCCTTTGTTTTGATAAACATACAGATTGAAGTCAGTGTGTTATTGTGATGTGCCTTTCAAATTCCCATTTGTCTTTTTTCCGAGATTCAATTTCCTCCCTTTGGATGATTTTTAGAATGGTTTTCATTTTTATTTTAAACTCATTAATAACTCATTCAAAGTCAGGCCATCTTTCCTGCATGTTTTAATTTTTTGTAATAGCTTTCCATTTCAATTCTATTGCTGTTACATCTGTTCTGCAGAACCATGATTTTCTAACAATTTTAGAAGCTCGGATCACAGTATTTTTGGTCTTTCCTTTTATTTTTGTCATGCTGTTTACCCAGTTGCCTGTAAAACAAAAGCAAAATGGGTACCTATATTTTTTTACATCTACTCTTGATTAAGATATTTTAACTACACACATCTTGAACACATGCTAAATGTTCTTACGGCTTTTGCTCCATCTTCCAAGTTAATTTAAATACTTTAACAATTATTACGCTCCTATGTTTTTTGTTGACTGTAAATAGAAGGAAGTGAATTCACAATGATGTAATTTATTCTTTATAGGATACGTGAAATCCTGTTGATGGTGCTTATCTCACATGCCAGTCTTATAACAATGTGATTTTTTTTTGTTCTAATCTGTGGATGCCTTCAAATTGCCTACAAACATTTGAAATAAATAGTGATGAGTGATAATAAAATGCATGTTTTATGTAAAACAAACTTAAAATTACTCAAAGGAATTTTGTTTACACAATATGACTAACTGCGTTCTTTAGTAAGAAAAAAAATTCAGCTAAATTTCATTCCTAACAATACAAGGGATTTTTTTACCAGGAGAAATGTCTGTATTACATTTTGGGCTTTTCTTAAAGGAGACGTCCTATTTTTTTCAAACTTACAAGCCAAGTCATCTAAGAAGAGGGAAGTAAAATGTGTTTTGTGGAATAAAAAAAAATCTATATAAGGGAAACACACAGTCTTTGTTTTAGATCTACGAGTGGCTCAGATGTCTGTCTTATGGAGTGTAAGTTAACTCTTAAAATCGCATTTTTGTACACATAATTGTGGTTAAATTAAAACAAATCTCTTTGGACAAGACACGAAGCAGCTAGGACATGGGATCAGGAACTTTTGTATTTTTCAGGAATTTCATTTCTATGATTGGCATTGTATTGTACATTTGTAAATAACCTGCCATTGTTGACACGCTGTGCCAATGTGGCAAATGATGCGATAACCATGTTGTAATAATAATTAACATCTACAAATTTTTTCATGACCTTCAAGTATGTTTTTGCTCCATGTTCAGTTTGCTAAGGCTTTGCAGAGTGCCCAAAAGCACCTGATTCTGGAGAAGGCTTTGGAAAGAGCTTGCATGCAACTTGACTTAAGGAAAGTAATTTCATCTGCATTGAACTAAAACATAGATAGGGGAAAGTAAGGAAAAGGTATTCTGTAAATTAAAACTCATTTGCTTCCTCTTTGAATGAATAATATTGATCTGAACTGTCGGGTTGGTTTTTTTAAATGTTGATAACAATTATCAGCATTGGTTCTTTAGTGTTTATGAGACCATTAAAAAGGATGAAAAAGAAATGAAAAACAGATTTTTTTAATGTCTAGAGTGTAGTTCAGTTTCAGCTGAAAATTTACAAATTAACACCAGTTCATTGTTTTGGGTTATATTTGTTTTGAATTGAAAAATAGTAGAATTTTTAATGATGATTTAAGTCTTCATCTTATCAAACACTATTTCTTTTTGTAAATAGTTTGACCTCACCTTATAATCCAAGACTGAGAGGCTCCTGTGATATCCGTAATTGCATTCACCTGAATCAGATTATGTGTGTGTGAGAGTGTGTGTGTGTGAGTGTGTGTGTCTGTGTGTGTGTCTGTATGTTTATTTGAAAGAGGGGGAGAGAGAGACACACACAGAGAGAGAGAGACTGAGAGAGAGAGACAGAGAGAGACAGAGAGAGAGACAGAGTTAGAGAGAGAGAGAGAGACCGACAAACAGACAGACAGACAGGTAGAAAGAGAGAAAGAATATAATTCTGATTGAGATATGTGCAGTTTGCTTGAAAATATTCGTAAACGATTGTTAGAGGCCTATTGATTCACTAATGGATGAAATTTTGCAATGCTCGGCAACAATTTGCTAAGAACTTTTCAACCTGATTTGTTGTGTTTTTCTTCCTCCAAGTTTAAAGATCAATGTTTTAAAACTTAAGTCTGTCTCTTGCTACTCTCTTGAAGTTTGGATTATTTGCTTTGTTCAATCAATTGAACACAATCCAAAGTGTTATGGAGAGTATAGGATTGTGAAAGAAAAAAAATCAACTTTCAGTTTTGTAAAACCGGTAAATCATAACAAAAATATCCAGAAACTCCTCCTGATGTTTAATTAGTAGTTAAAACAAATTGTGATGAGATTAAATTCTGACTGATCCTAAAAAACTTAGGAAGAGATATGATTCTTGCTGTTGATCAAATTGTTGATTTTTAAAGAGACTTTTTTGAATGTGGATATGTATGATTGAGAGCATGAATTAAGTATAGGACATGTTGAATTTGAATAAGAATTGCATTCATTGTGGGTTCATGAACTGCTCATATGTATATGTGTGTGTGTAACGATGAGGTCGCCCTGAAATAAAACCACTACCATGTCAATCTAAAACAATGATCAGCTTTCAAAGAATGAAATAATAAATCTATCTTTGATTATATAACTTCATCCAAGTTAAGCTTTGTGTAGAATAGAATCTTCTCACTGCTTTTATCAAAGACATTGCTAATTGCTATTTAATTTATTCTTGATTGATTAATTCTTTGTAATGTTCCCAGTTGATGCTTCAGTATAAGCAAAGATAACCCTAAATCTTAGTTGTTGGATTTTAATTTATGAAATGTGAACAGCAAAAATGCGAGTTTTTAATCAAGTTGATTTAATTTCTTTCCACTTTTCTTTATGCGACAACATCAAAGATTTTGAGGAAACAACTGCATAATGCAAAATAGTTACGAGTTCTTTTAATCATTTCAGTATTCCGTCCTACATGATTTGTAAGCAAATTATAAGTTTCTTGCATTTTCCTCTCTCTTCAAATGAGTGATGGTAACTTCCTTGCAGAGGTTCCACCAAGACTGTCTGTGAATAGGATCCTAGTTCAGACAATGCTCGTCTTATACCGCACCACAGACAATGCTCGTCTTATACCGCACCACAGACAATGCTTGTTGTAGGAATATTTTCTTCTCATAAGCTTCGAAAAAAAAAAAAGACTTGTGCAGCCATGTCACCATTCTGGTTGAGCTGTTATTTTATCTGTTTCTGAGCCTACAACAGAGAAAGTTTCTTGCATAATGAATTTTTAATTCAAGTTTCTTTGACCATAAATAACATTCACTTCTCCTCCACTTTCTGCCAGGACTTTCCCTCTTGGAGACAGATGGTTTGTTCAAAATTGTCACTGTTCTTCTACAAAAATAACTGTACAAAATGGTTGGCTTGCTTTAATCAAAACCATGATCAGATTTGTAAACACCATGTCGTCTTTGCAAGGACCAGTGGTGACCTGCTAAAGCCCCAAAGCAATAGAAAGAAAATATTAAATCAAAGTTAGACTCTTAGGGTTTAACAGCAATCTTAGCCCTTTTTTCATTTTTCTCATTGTCATTTTTTAAAACTTTGATTAACAAAATAGAGGTGAAATGCCGATAGTGCAATTATTATAAAACCTTGTGATCATTGTGCTATCATTAATATTTTGCACGATTGAGTTTGTATGATTTGAAATTGTTCTTCAAATTAATTGATGGCAAAATAGGGACTCATTTCGCACTCAAGAGATCTTGAGAGAATGCACGATGAAAGTATCATAACTTGTCAGCATGGCGGATGTTTGTATTATGCTGCAAGCAGCCTCCCCCTTGGCCATCCAATCACAGGTTTCGTTGTTTCATGTTGCTTCGCCCAGCTATTTAAAGGGTGCATTTGGTTGGATGGCTGGTTCAATTAAAACTGTCTAGTCTGCAATGAAATAAAACATACTAGCACGGATACAAAAAAAAAATGATTTGATTTTGTTTGTTTTAGCTCTACTTGTTCCTTATGACTTTTTTCTTCCTTTTCCAAGTACCTAAGTGATATTTCCTTTGACAGGGGCTTAATATGTATTGAACTTCTTCAACAAATAATTAAGGAATTCCACCAGACATGGCATCTTCTACGCTAGGGTTGTAAGGGGCTGTAGGCAGATGGAAACAATAATTGTGCTGATTTCTACTAACAACGCAACTCCTACAATGTGTCGGAAAAACATTTTTAGAAATTTAAATCTTTTCTTTTTTCCCCTTTTCTTTTCTTTATTTTTTTATTATTATTTTTTTTTAAATCTTGGTTTCATTTAATTCTCAAAAGTTTTCGGACAATGTTAATGAAATAAAAAAAAAAAAAAAAGAGAGCAATAAAGATTTTGGTAGGACAATTCAGTAACACCTTGGTATTGTGAATGCCAGAATGTTGTGCTTTTACTGGAACCAAGAACACAGTCTCTTTTAGGTCCTCCCAACCATGCACACCGAGCTGTCTCCTGTGACGGTGCTGGAGTTTCCTGTGCGATGATGACTTTATTTTGAACGTTAGGAACAGGAGAGACTGCTTTTTTTTGTGAGAAGAAAAGAGGAACTGGCGCTGGATATATATATATATATATATAACTTATAGCAACTGCAGACAGTACTGTTTCGTGCTTGTTGGCGCTCATCAGTGCAGCATAGCTGGGTGACCGCAAAGTCAAGGGAAGTAACGGGTCAAGGCAGAGGACTCGAGCAGACTTGTGAAGTTTGGAGCAACGCATATCGCTTTAAAACCTTTGCCCGTTACTTCCAGAGTGCTTAACCTAAACCAAAGGCTAGCTTAGATTTAGGGGGCATTATATAAATTATAGCAAATATACTGTTTATTTTCCTTTGTGAGAATGCACCCCCTTGTGGCTTTGGGAGCCACTGTTGCCTGGGGAAGTACTTCATACTTTTTGTCAGGCTATTCCTCTTTTGGATACACTTTGATTCGTATACAATTATAATGAGAGCTATCATACAAGGTGTAAGTAAAGAAACCGGACTGAATTGTGCCTCGTATTATATCTCAACTAAGAAAAAACCCAGATGCAGTACTTGCAATAACGACTTAAAGTTATATCTCATAACTTGGGTTGTAGTGTTATCTGTTTATTGAACTTAGATGTGTTCGACATCTTCCAGTGCAGTCCTGTCTCTTTACTTACAGCCTGCACCCTATGCCTGTTATGCAGGACCACCTCGTGTCTTCTATATCTTACACACGGCATGTGTTTAATCGGGTCAAAGGTCTTTCTCAATGAGCAGAAACCACCAAAGGCAACAGCAACTCGTGTTTGGCGTAAGATCGAGTAATTCCTCTCATGTATTGCTCATTACGCCTCCCAATATTAGGCACGGTGGACTGATCATCTGCCTGTCTTCAATTCTTGTGATCCAGAGTTTTTTGACCAGCTTCTTGGAGTTGTGCCACCCCATCGCAAGGATTACCATGCAAAACGCAAGGCGCTGCGAGGTTTCTTTCACTTGACTCGCCAACACTGTCTCTTGAGTATCACCCTTGTTGAAGGGAGGATGGAGGGGGCGGGGGGGGGGGGGGGGAAAATCTACACCCTTCCGACCTGGCCCAACAGTGGTCCG
>JBCIKM010175747.1:0-13128 GCA_039654465.1 Melibe viridis | reverse complement strand
AGAGATGATTTACAATGACAAAAAATATCATACCTCCTTACAAAAATAAGCAATGGCCATCACATATAACAGCATTACGGTATAGAGAGACCCAAGATCTTTAAACCCCCATTGTGTACAAAAGTACCCAGTACGTTTAACGTGTGACCCTACAGTCGTGTACCAAAAGGCAAGAAATAAGGGATGAGCATTGAGTTGCAAACAAGACAACACAAACAGGACATCACAGAAAAGAGGAAAAAGTAAGACGACAGCTTCAGTGTAAAAGAAAAGAAACAGAAGTAGAAGAGCCCAACAGGATCTCCCACCAACCGCCTTTGGAGGGTTTTCACCTCCAGCCGACGGGCAAGGGACCTATTATATTCCCCTGGTCCCTACGGGGTTTTTGTTTTGTTTGTGTGTGTGTGTGTGTGTGAGAGAGAGAGAGAGAGAGAGAGAGAGAGAAGGGGGGGGGAGCGCGTGTGTGTGTGGTTTCCAGGGCCCCAAGACTCCCGAGGGTCATAGAGGAGCCTACTACTAGGGGTAAGTAAAGATGATAGAGATAGTTCAAAGAGGGAACACATCAAAGCACAAACAGCAGAGAGAAGATTTACACTAAAAAAATAAATATGTGTTTATTGGAGGTTTTAGGGCCCCACACATACGAGGGTCATATAGGAACCCAGGGGAAAGCAAGATGATAGAAATAGTTAAAAGAGCCAACAGATCAAACCACAAACTGCACAGGGATGATTTACACTAAAAAATATCTGCTAAAAGTTTGCAAACACACCCAAGAGAGGATTTATAACGACAAAAAAATATCATCTCTCCACACAAAAATATGCCATGGCGATCACTTATGACAACATTATGGCAGTGGTCCAGGAAGACAGAGGATCTTAAAACCCCTTTGTACACTGAAGTACACAGTATGTTTTACTGGTGACCCTGGAGTTATGTGCCAAAAGGCATGAAATAGGGGATGGCCACTGAAACCCAACCAGACAAGAAAAACAGGATGTACAACTTCAGAAGTATAAGAAAAGAAATAGAAGTAGAAGTGCCCACCAGGGGCAACCAACTGCATTCACTGATTTTGCAATGGTCTTAGCTCTCCAAAAGTAAAAAAAAAACAAAAAAAACAAAAACAAAAGGCATAAAAGACCAGATCAGAATAGGCGACAGAATGTCCCACTTTTGATATTCTTAACACACTTTTTGTAGTAGTTTGTTTATAATTTGGAGGTTTTAGGGCCCCACAACACACAAGGGTCATAGGAGCCCAGAGGAAAGTAAGATAATTTACACTAATAAATAAATGTTCATCCCTCAAAACAATCCACACCAGAGATGATTTACAATGACAAAAAATATCACCTCTCCCATACAAAAATAATGTGGTCGTCGCCCATAACAGCATTATGGTATAGAAAGACCCAGGATCTTTAACCCCCCTTTGTGTACTGAAGTACACAGTACGTTTAACTTGTGAGCCTGGAACTATGTACCAAAAGGCATGAACTAGGGGATGACCACTGAAACCAAACAAGACACAAAAACAGGATGCACAAGAAAAGGGGAAAAAGCAGGATAGCTTTAAAAAAAAGAAAAGAAACAGGAGTAGAAGTGCCCATCAGGGTCACCCTCCAACCAACCACAATATACAAATATATCAAAGACAAGTATTGGACATGAAGAAAGGGGATCACTTTCAAATAATTTGTTGTTTTATTTCAGGCAAAAAACAAAAACAAAAAAAAACAATATCATCATTGTCTTTATACTTTCTTCATAACATCCACTACGTACAACCATACACTCACACTAACCTCACAGACTCAAAGAGCTTTTAAAAATTCATATGAAACAAGAATATATTATGTACAGGATAAAAGCTAAAAGCATTAAGAATACCATAGCAATTACAATCAACCAATGACAAAAAACATCAAAGTAGGGGAAAAAAAAAAAAGTGTTGTTTGAATTGTTTCCTCCCCAAGAAAATCCCGCACAAACTAACGCCCATCAAATGCAATGCAGTCTGCTGGTTAACTGTAACATCCTACTATGCCGTATGTCACTTGCCAGAAATAGTCTTGTTTAAGGCCCATCTAGAAATCCTTCAAAAAGAAGTGGGAGCTGAGATTCCTGTTATCAATTTCGTTGTCGGCAAGTTTATTTTTTATTTTTTTGTCCCCGTCTAAAAATTTCTGAATGTTGATTCCAAACAAAATACCCAACCCTAATTTAAAAGCATTTAATAATAATAATTAAAAAAAAAAAAAAAAAAAATAATTTTGAGATGGTGAAAGAAAGGGAGGAGTTTTTTTTAACACTGTGCGAAGGGATGAATTAGGAAAGCAGCCTTCAGAAAACACTAGCACAGGCAAGGGGCTCCACAATGAATTGCCAGTTGCATTACTTACAGCTCAACACGCACTTTTTTCAAACTGCATGGGACGAGAGAAAGGTTTCATGAACAAACTAATCCAGGATGGACAAAAAAAAAACAACCCAACAACATTAAATTTGACGAATATGATAAGATAACATCTGCTCATTGCATTGTAATGTGGGGAAAAATTATGTACCCAAAGTCTCTGTCTCCGCCTAAAACAGACTGCACTGCACTTGAAGATCCCCTATCTAACAGTATTACTATGGAGCAATACCCTACCTAAAGTTCATTATGAATACGCTCATGAATTCATGAAGGAGTCCACCTACCATCAGTGTGGTACTCACCACGCAACACCCACGCAGGAGTTTTATCGCACACTACCCGCACAGTATGTCACAGAGTCAAGAGTTCCTCTCCCCTCTCCAGGAAGAATGGAACAATCTGGATACAAGACGTTCATTAGAAGACAAAGACTTCATGTATAGTTGTGAGCAACAGAGCAATGTTATTTCAATCAACAGGATCGGAAGTAAGTCACCACCACAAACACACCTGTGGTAGGGGCATAAGAACAGCCCAACAGCAGCAACACTGCTGTGACTTTCATGAGAAAAGCAAAAAAACTCAAATCTCTAAGACAAAGAGAATCAAATATACCATCACATTACGCAGTTATAAAATCACGTCACCAACCAGAGCTTTGGCTAACCAGCATCAGCAGAATGAAGGATGGAAGATAGATGACATATAGATGAAAAAAACCTTTCCCAAGACAATTTTTTACACTAAGAAAAATTGGTAGGAAGACAAAAACGGTTCACAGTTAAATATGCAAGTCAAAAGATCGAAAGTAAATGGGAGAAAGCACAGAACCCCCCCCCCCCCCCCCAAAAAAAAACAACACACACACACACACAAAAAAAAAAAGAAAGAAAATAATTCCAAAATTTTTTTTTTAATCTTCCAAAACCCCAAGAAAATAGATGTGAAATAAGATGTTACGAGTGTGGGCTTAGGAGAAAAAAATAGATATCAAAGACACTAACCCCTTCCATGGATAGAGTGAGCACACAGGAGAGGAAGGAAGCATGCATGGCTGGTTGACCAAGCAGGTTGGGGGCCAATGCAAAGACCCAACAGCAGCACCAACAGACATGCTTGCTGTGACACTTGCCTTTCGCTGCACCCACCAGTGCAGTGTGCCATGTGCAACAGATCTTTCAAGTTCAACAACACACTGCCCATAAACTAGGAACTTTCTCTTTGAAGTAAATTCATTTTATTTTTACTTAAAAAATTAGCGTATGCATCCTTTTTTCATGAAACTTACCAACGCTCAAAGTACCTAATCATATGGACATATTCAAAAAACTTTCAGTGAAGAAGTCAAAGTTTTGATAGTATACCTAGCAGTTAGATAATTCTAGCTTTTGAAAGATTCAGACCCTGTCCGTGTGTAAGGGCCATAATTGTAAAACTACTTCAAAGTCATCACCAACAACAGTTGGGGGCTCTGAGACCCAACAGCCCCATGGTACAATGAGGTTGTGATGACATTGGACAAAAATCCTCTCTAAATGGACAAACGCCTCGCAATTGTTGCATGCAACGCATCTTGAATGACAACTTATCCAAATAACAAATAAAACTGGTAGAAATTCAAAATCAAACCTTGATGACTTATCAATGCCCAGAGGAAAAGCGACCAAACAACCCCCTCCCCCAAGACTGACAAACTGGAAGAACATACCTTGACATTAATTCCACCTGGGGATATCTTCTGTCTGGATTATAATACTAACCATAATGATATAATAATAGTACAATTCCAACACACATATACACAGTCCTTCATACCAGCCAAAAATAAAAGAAATAACAAACCATGTGAGGGTAAATGGTACATGTGTAACTGGAGCCTTTTACTCCAAGGCATCCTACTATCTTCAGATATTTTATTTGAGCATAATAAAAGAACTGAAAGAAGGTTTAATCAAAATGAAATAGAAATTTTCCCCCTTCAATCATACTGTAAACAGTAGCCTACCTTTTCTTTTAAGTGAGAATTCATCTGGCACAAAATAGAGACTGGCCAAGCATTAATCATCGAACAAAACAAAAAAATCTTACTTGCACAGACTCTGAACAAACGACAGCCACTTTGGCCAATGTGAGTTGTCCCTAAATTGGAATGAATCGATATCCAAAGATGGGTAATGAAGTAATAGCACATTGATGAGTGGTAAACTTCATCAAAGCTACAGGCCATTCAAGCTTAATCTTTTAATTCACAAGTGAAAATGTTTCGATACAATAAAAACTTTTTTTTCAACAGAAAAAAAAATAATTTAAAATATGAATGCAAATATGTAGAATTTCACTTACTTGAGACAAGAAATATTCCCATATCATCATCAACACCACAAAGGGAAAGTATCCCTAGTCTACTTAGACTACAACACTGAACCACAGGTAAAGACATTCTTGCCACAAAGAGCTGCCATTGTCACGTTCACAAAAAAAAAAAAAGACAGAAATATAACATTAGGAAAGATGAAAAAAAAAAAACCCATATATGTAAGCATTGTGAGTCAACAATTAAAACACATATAGAGACACCAACTTTATCAATAGGGACGAGGTCCTCGCATGTTGCCGGGAGGCATTCCAAACCCAGGACCCCCTGGCATTCCATTGTGCTGCATTCCACCGCCCCCCATGGGCCTGGGGGGTCCCCCCATTCCCATTCCACCCATCGGGGGGCCATGCCGCATCATCATGTTCCCTCCACCCATCATGGGGGGTCCGTTGCCGGGCATCATGTTGCCACCGCCTCGCATTCCTGGAGGGCCCCCCATCATTCCTAAGCAGCAAAGAGGAAGATTGAAGGGAGGGGAAAAAGAAGAAAAGAACATCAATACCACTTAACAGAAACTATGCTCAAGTTAGTTTGCAAAAATAGAACACATTACAGATGGAGTCTAACCAACATGCACCACTTTCTAGATGAATATGATCAAAAGTTTAACAGCAGATTCTAAAAAAATAAAATAAATAATAATTGGTTAATTAATAAAAACAATCTAGATGATTCTATATACGAAAAAAAAAAAAAAGAAGTCAATGGCTGCATTTATTTTGATTTGTACATTAAGCCTTTTAACTATTTTATTACTAGTTACGTTGTTTCCTCCTTTGTTTTAATTTGTTTCAAATTTTCACAACTTTGCTTTTCAAAGCTTACATAAACTATCTTAAATCTTTTAAGCTTCCCTTGTTAGCACCCCCTGCAACACGACACATTTCAAACAAAACAAAGACACACTTCAAAGATAAAACTATAACATAATTTCCAATTGAAGCTTTGTGGTCATTAGCAGCAAAATCTACCAAAAGAGTACAGTACCTCTATATAATTCGTATATTTCCATGAAAAACATTTGGAAGGGAAGACAAATTGACCTCTGCCTCGGACCGGAGTTCAAATTTAAAATGAGCTTGCTCAGGGTAAAGAAGTGGAAAAATTATTGTCTGCTCACACTGTTTACGTTTTTATTCTTAAAAATGCATACACACTTTCAATTCTAATGAGCTAGAAAAGTCTCAAAATACTATTCCTAAGATTAAAACTTTAATCTTTTAAGATTTTAACTGTTCTTAAATTCAGAGCTGAGCAAAAACATTTTACAATATAATAGGACTAGGTATTGGATTGCATTAAATGCTTTATCCTATAAATATTTTGTACTTACAGTTTTTAAAACCCTAGCACCAAGCGAAGGATGTTTGTTTGGTGTGAAGGACAAAAGTTTACGTACCTGGCGGGGGCATCATATTGGGCCCTCCCATACCCATATTCATGCCCATAGGGCCCCCACCACCACCCATATTCATGGGCCCTTGGTTGGAGACCATGGGAGCCGGAGGCATACTGTTGTGAGCACTACTGGCGCTGCTCATACCAATGGCCTGCATAGCTTGCTGGTACTTAGGCAGGCTGGCCCGATACTCCTCCTACAAGGAAACATTCACAAATGGTTGTCAGTAACACTGAGGAGCCAAAGAATTCTTTTTGTTTTGTCGTATTCCACTTACAAGAAAACATTCACAAAATAATTGTTCCGTTGACAAGACAAAGGAAAAAACCTTCAAACATTTTTGTCATTGAGAAGACAAAGAATTAGGAAAGCCTAGGGTAATAGAAAAATTTAACAGCAAATAAAAATCAGAGAAGATATCCCTCAATTGAAACAGTATTGTTTTGATCAACAAACAAAGAAGACTTCAATGACGCCGAAAGAATATGAATACCCAGTTTTAGATTAAAATGCAAGATGTCTGCTGCTATGATGTATTAAGTAAACATTGTTTATCCATCTTTTAATGTAATAATGTGATGTGAACAAATGTCTTTAGTTAAACTGGATGTGAAAATAATGTAAAATCAGTGATATCTTAAATGTAATTTTATAGCCACAATCCCCACAAATACCTCGAAAAAATCAAAGATATAACACAACTGATCTACACACTCACCTCAACACAGATGGCTACAGAAGATAGAACGCAACCAAGACCTCTAATAGAATGAGACAGCACACTTCTATTAGTTTTAAGCTTAGGGTTTTATTCAAATCTTCGTGATTCTTACACCATCGTATTAACAATACAGTAACAATGTATATTATCACCACACAAGAAAGTCCCAGAAATATGATTACGGTGGCACACTAAGGATCAATTTCATCTCTGTATTACTACAATAAAAAAAGACAGGCAGAAGTGGAGGAGTTAAACACAGAAAATAGAGTGATATAATAAGACAGAAAGTTGTTCAAAGCAGAGACACAAAGTAGAGCAAAGCAATGACTCACCAGGGAAATGTCCTCATCAGGGTGCACTAAGATAGAGGTCAAACCTGAGGTGGACTCTGGCTTCTTGATGGTGGGTGCCCCAGTGATGGTGGCCTGGCTAGTGCTGCTTCCGTTGCTGGATGAGGAGGTTGCCATTACAGAAGCCGCGGCAGGGAATGTCGGGGCAGAGGGGCCGATGGAGGAGGCAGCTGCCGACTGAAATCATAAATTGATAGAAAATTCTTTTCAGTTTAGAAGGGGATGTATAATAAAGAATGGGGGCGAAAGAAGTGAAGGATTGAGAAAAAAAGGTTTTCAAGCCCTGATTTTAATCCGCAAAGTAAACTGCAAACACGAAAAAGCCTAAGTGATTATTTCATAAATCACAGGGTCATTTAATTGTGTGCGACAGAATAAGATATACAGTGTCACTCCAGTTCTGTGCAATTCGGGGGGGGGGGGGGGTTCAGGCAAAAGAAAGGTACGTGTGTCATTGACCAATAAAAGCGCACTCAAACTACAGAATTCGTGACACATATAAACCAAAGCACACATAATTGTAAAGATGTTCCTATAAGAAATACTAAAATCACAAAAGGAAAGATGTTAACATCCTCAAAAATGAGGCTGGTATAAAGTTAAATAGAGAGACAAAACTAGGATATAATTTCGCTAATCATCACACAGTTACAAAGAGTGTACAGGCACCCTTTCATTACCAACCTGTGCAGCGGCAGGAAAAAGGGGTCTGTTGGGTCCGGGGGGCATCGGCGGCTGAGGGCCCATGTTAGGGGGCCTCATCTGTTGGGGGTTCATGGGGGGTGGTGCCATGTTGCCTCGCATGCTGTAGAAGGAGGGAGGGCACGTTGAAGGAGCAAAGTAAGCTAAGCAGAAGCAAAATAAGAACACAAAATCTCTACTATCCAATTAAATTGTGTTTTTTTTCTCTTTTTGTTTCATATTTTAAGAGATGAAGTCTTAAAGAAAAGTCAATGAGGTCGTATGCCTACAAATTCCTTAAAGATGAATGAAACAAATATAAAAAAATTACTCACCCCATGGGTCCCATTGGGCCTGAAAAAAAAATAAATTAAAAAAATATGAAACTTATTACTTTTGGTGAAGAAAAATTCCACAAATATGGCAGAAATATTCTTTTTCATCTTAAGCTAGGCAATTTGGAGTATTTTGTCAAGACTATGCCAATTCAAGTAGTTTTGAATTCAATGAAACAAGCAGAGGATGGGAGGTCAACAAACCACTTAGACACTACCAAGCCATTGAATAACCACCACAATTTTAAATCTTTCTTAACATGCCAAATGAACTTCTCTGTTCAGACTTTTCATTTTTTTTTTAATCAAACAAAAACTTTTACATTCCTATGCACTAGCAGTGATGATGCCTGCAAAATCTAAATAAAAAAAAGGAGTAACTTCACAACATGCGACTTACCCATAGGCCCCATTGGTCCAGGCATCATTGCCCCAGGCATGGGTCCCATCATAGGGTTGCCCATGGGGCCACCAGGACCCATCATGGGGTTGCCACCAGGGGGCATGGGCATCCCTCCGGGTCCATATGGCATCACAGGCTGATTAGGCATGCCAGGGGGAATGGCTCCAGCCATCATGGGATTTGGTTGTTGCTGCTGCTGCTGTTGAACACTATTGTTGGTGGACGGTTTACCAGTCTCGTCATCATCTGAATCTGGACCATCGTTCGCTATTTCAGCACCTGTGAGACAAAAAAAAAAACGTACCCACAAACATATAAACAAAGGCATCATGTAAGCAGAGAGCTTCACCACGATGGGTCATAATTCTAAAAGACATCCATGGTTGACAGAAAAAGAAAAGAAAAAAAAAAACCCCAACAATAAGACCCTTCTAAGTGATACTGATAAAGCCTTAAAAATAATCAACAAGAATGATCCAATGCACAGAACAGTTTTCAAATTCTGATTTACCTGACCCACCATTCACCAACAATCTTTGGCATGAGCTTAACATTGAAAAAACATAGTGCTGGATCTTTGTATATAGGGATAGTGGGAGCTGACATTTCTTAAAATCATAGCATTTGGCAGTTAAAATAAACTGAAAACTCAAAAAGCCATTAAAATTTCCAAATCAAAGGATCAAAAAAACACACAACCTGCTAGGTGTGGCCGGCCTGTCAAAAACTCAAGATATGCTAAGAATATTAGCTCACCTCTTTTGCTTTTTTCTTTTTCATGTGCCTTGACATCTTCCTCTGGAATTCCCTCCATCCCATAGATTTCTATGTCTGTGTTGTTTCTGTTGGGAAGACTGTTTGGGACTTTGTCAATTTTCTCTTTGTGTACCTGTCATAACACAAGAGACAAGAAAAATTCATAAGAATTTTACAGATGAAATCCTTGTAATGTTAGTTTTTATTTACCATTAAACTGACATGGAAAAAAACAAAACCATACTCAAAACCTAACACTCCCAAAAAATCAATAACACGATTCTTTTCCTAAACTTCAAATCTTACCTTTTGATAGAGTCTCAACATGTAAAGCTACCAGTTCAACTCTTTTGATTTTATTAAAAGACTGAACTGAACAACCCAATGACACACAGACACTGCATCTTAAATAGCTGTTCACGAGATGATTTAAAAAAAAAAAAAAAAAAAAAAATCCACCATGCCTCACCTGCATGCAGTGAATGGCCAGACCAGGGCCTGTGTAGAGTTTCTTGTAACATATATGACATTTGAAGTGCTTGGCCTTTTGATGCTGGATGAGAATTTTCTCATCATCAAATTCACGGTTGCAGTACTTGCTGGAAGTTAAGGGCTGCTGATGCTTCATAAACATGGCAGGAACTCATAAATTAAACAGTTTAGACCTAGCAGGAAGGATGCAGATGTAACACCAGTTTCTAACAAAACTCACGAAAAAAAGGACAAGGTTATTTGTACAATTGAAGAAACACAAAAAATAGACAAAGATGATAAATCAAAGAGAAAAATATACAGACAGGGGCTGGAGGAGAGGGAAAATTGAGGATGGGTAAATGATGTTCTTATGTTCGAGAGAGACATAGAGAACCGCTTGTTGTGGCAAGAGCAGAGCAGAAGTTTGGGACAATAACACCGTAACATTTATTCTGCAGCGTTCATTACATTTTGTAAGAATAACTGGTAGTGAACTTATGAAAAATATACATTATGTAATCCTTCATAGAGACTATCGTAACACTCAATAATATGCAGTGCAGAGACAAGTAGTGCTTGCTTGAACAGTACAGTAACAAAAAATTTCCTATACTTTCATTCATGTGACATTGTCATTATTGAGGAAAAGATAGGGCACAAAAAGTAGAGCTTAACTGGACTTGGTAAATAACATTGGAAAAAAAAACATTGAAAAAGGATATCAGCACCATGGCTTCATCTGCTTCTTCTTCTTTCTGCCCATATTTATAATTTTAGTTCAACCACAACGTAGAAAATAAACAAGAAGATGGCGTCTGTCGATATGATTTGCGTGTTATTATGACTTTTAGGAGCATGATGGGCATTCCTACCGATTACATTGAGTGTTCAAGTATTTTTTAACAAGTATACAGATCATTTCTCACTTACATTTTAGTATCGATATAACAAGATTTGATACTTGAATCTAGTAAAAAGAGCGTCAGCCCATCAGTCCACCGGATGTAGAATGTCCTCAAATGTCACTTTGGCAACAAAAGCAAATTATAAAAGAAATGCACAAAATATTTGACTCTTATCTATACCAGAGAAGTATGACATTCATTGCTGGCCATTGGTGTGACAAGCTTGACGTCAAGGTCATACGCTACAACTGTGTCTTTTTTTTCTGTACTGCATAGACACCTTTGCCTCGCTTTTTATATCTATCTTCTTGTGCACGCTCTTAACGAACCTACAACTACGGTCCATCACTGCCGCTAGTTGTTGCAAGATGATCGTTTTAATCACAGCAAAAAAAGCACACGAAATTTTGGACATGGCTATTGTCATCTGATTTTTAGCATGCCAACTCTATTACCACGGTAATGACTAATAATTGCCAAATTTGCCAGGGGATGACAGATCAGTGGAATGTGTCTGAGTATATTTTTTTTTTGTAAAGCGCCAGTGACCTTAATTGAAATGGACACTGGCGCTAAATAAATTTAACACATTTTATGTCAAAATGATATAATGGACGTCAACTTATTATGTTACCGGTTCTACGTTTCTTTTTGAAGAAAAAGAACTTCCTTCAAAAATTGTGAAATCGGCCGGAAGTGAACAGGGGGTGTGTTTGTACCATAATGTGAGAGCGTCCAGAATCCAGTCATTTTCTCGTGACACAACAAAATGACAGAGGCGAGTCAATGTTATGATTATCTTATTTAGATATAACTTTTTTTTTTTGCTATAATCATCACTTGAGTTTTATATCCTGTGTAAATAATTCGTTAACAATAGAAGGCTTTTTGCTACGTTAGAGCTTAGTTTATTACTTTCAGGAAGAGTCAGGGGAATTATAGAGATGTCAATTCTGCCAATCAGCGGGGCAAGACGTTGGAAGGGGATAGGGTTAAGTAGGGAATGCCAAAAGTTTATGTCCTCTTCAAATTTCTAATTTCTACTTTCATATTCATAGCAAAGGACACTTTCATAACCAAGAACTACACTGAAACTATTGTTGCATTTTTTTTTCCTTGTCTGCCTCATTCTGTTAATGTAAATATAGTCTAGGTGTAACAATCTACAATGCTTGAATGCAGGCCTGTTTCACCAAATTTCGAATACTTTACTGAAATGCTCATAACTTTTGTGTTTCTAGACCTAGAGATTTATGTTATGAAAATTATTCAGAATTGAATGTTCTTTCTAAATTTGGCATTCAAAATTGGGTTTGATGCGTATGTCGCGCTACCTCCCTGCCCCTTCGCAGACTCCAACTGACAGCAAATTATTATCACTTAACTCAATCCTACTCCGAAACAAGATGTGAGCTGTTTTTGAAGAACAGAAAGGGCCATGCGAATACAGTGCCTCTTCCCATCCTTTTTTCAAACACATTTGATTTGTTTTTTTTCTCATATATATGTATCATAATAATCACTGAATGAAAACATTTCTTAATTATCATAATTCACAGATTGCATCTGGCTTTCTAAGTTTGTAGAAGTTATTTGATTTTTTAATATTTTTTTTTTTTGTTTCCTTTTCTTCCCACAGGGATTAAAGTCGTATCTTTATGGATTGATGTCAACGTAAGTTTGAATCAGTGACTACACGGATTTGTCCCATTCTTTTTTAAAAAGTTCATTTCATAACCCTATGATAAACTTATATAAGAGTTACATGACAAGAAGTTCTTTGTGGTACAAAATGTATTAATATATCTGAGCATCCATTTCTACAAAATTTTACAACATAATGTTAATAGATTTGTATTAAAATCACAGCAAATTTCAGTTAGATGAAGTGTGTGATTACAGAGTTATAAGTCTTTACAGTTTGGCGCATTATTATTTTGCCCCAACCGATATTTGAGTCAAACTACCACTCATTATCCAATTTAGCACAATGCATGCTTCACTTTTTTTTTTTTATTGTATGGTATATTGCTTAACCCTCTTAGCCTCTGAAAATCAATTAAAATCACACTAAAAATATAAAATATTTTAACCTGGGGCTAAAAGGGTTAATGGCAGGATTCAAAAATGTGTAATTTCTGATATTTTTAACTGTAGTTAAAGTACACTCACCTCTCAACACAAAGTACAAAGGTAAATAAGTCCACAGAAATCCAAACACATCGAAGAACAAACAAACTACCACTTCTCACACCCACCGTGCACGGCCTTCGTCAACACCACTGACTCGTTATTCGCG
>JBCIKM010175636.1:0-13130 GCA_039654465.1 Melibe viridis | reverse complement strand
CATCATCATCATCATCATCATCATCACCACCACCACCATCATCATCATCATCACCACCACCACCACCATCATCATCATCATCATCATCACCACCACCACCACCATCATCATCATCATCATCATCACCAACACCACCACCACCACCACCACCACCATCATCATCATCATCACCACCACCACCACCACCATCATCATCACCACCACCACCACCATCACCATCATCATCATCATCATGCATAAAGACAGGGAGTTCCTAATTGAATCTGCTTTTTCCTATTATCTGAGTTTGGATCTACACAATCTAAACTGTGGAGCTGCGTATGTTTTTGAATGTCAGGTTTATCATCATTTATTATCATTCCTATTCATCATCATCAGCAGCAGCAGGACCATCACCACCACCACCACCACCACCACCACCATCATCATCATCATCAACATCATCATCATCATCATGCGCCGTCTATTGCAGACATCGGCGATCTTGGCCTTCCATTCATCTCTGTTTTCACGTCCCTGAAATTAGTCTCTTCTTGGACAATTCTTTCTTGGTCCTGTATTCATTTAAGCTGCCACCATTTACTTTTATCTCCACCTATTTTTTTCCACACCTTCTGATCTGTTTATGTGCCTTTATATGTCTGTCTTTCTCTAATGATTTTGACAAGGGATCTGTGGCCGAGAGGTACAGTGCTCGCCTCTCAAGCAAAAGGTCCATGGTTCGAATCCCATGAACGGCGAAAATTTTCCCGGTCGATTTCTAGTCAGAAATGTATCTCTGGTGGCATAAAGGTACTGACAGTTCTAAAACCGAAAAACCGCGGGTTCGAGTTCTATGAAAAGCAAAAAATACGAGCCGTTTTTTTCTGGTTGGAAGCCACTCCCTGGTCCCCTGTAGATGGGATCGAGCATTCAGTCTCCAGTTGTAGATAGACAATAAACTAGGAGGATGTTATCTGTGCAAGAACATTTGCAGTTGTATATCGAAAAGAATAGGCCAAATCCCAAGTGTAATTCCTACAAATCGGTTCAACTGTGCTTCACACTGGGCAGTTGCTACTAGCAGCTTGGCAAGGTGTTCTAGAGTGAGAGTTAGATTTTGAAGTTGAAATATTAAAATCCAAAAAGAAAAAAGAAAAAAGCAGTACGTGATGGATGCAAAACATGTAAGTAAGGACTGTAGTCTATTTTTTTTTTTTTTAGTTGACAATAAGAGACAATGGTATAGACACAGCCGAGATGATCCAAAGCCATAGAAAGGAAAAAACAGGAAGATTGAAGTCATCCGAGGAGGGATTCAAATCTAAGACATGCCACAGCACCCGTCGCCTGGCCACAGGAGGAGGAGGAGAAGGGAATAAGGAGGAGGAGGAGGAGGAGGAGGAGGAGGAGGAGGAGGAGGAGGAAAGAGGAGATAATGATTTTGGAAGTGAAGAGATTAAAAAAACAAGAAGTTAAACAAAAACATGAGCAAAGACTAAAAGTACATATAAAAAGGGAAAAGATTCTTTGCGATGGAAAAATAGATAAAAGAAAAATGTTAATTCAAATTTAGGTACTTCAAGGACAACTTCTTTTGGAGGAAACAACGTCTTCAACTTCTTTCCCTAAGTATTTTATTAATTCAATCTAAAAAACTAATCAACTATCACAGCAACAAAAGGGTGTAAAGGCCGTTTTTCAGGGTTTCATCAGGTTAGGTACAGGTATGTAAAATAAATTGTAACAACATTCCAAAATACCTTATAGAGTGGCAAAGAAATTGTAACAACATTCCAAAATACCTTATAGAGTGACAAAGAAATTGTAACAACATTCCAAAATACCTTATAGAGTGACAAAGAAATTGAAACAACATTCCAAAATACCTTATAGAGTGACAAAGAAATTGTAACAACATTCCAAAATACCTTATAGAGTGACAAAGAAATTGTAACAACATTCCAAAATACCTTATAGAGTGACAAAGAAATTGAAACAACATTCCAAAATACCTTATAGAGTGACAAAGAAATTGTAACAACATTCCAAAATACCTTATAGAGTGACAAAGAAATTGTAACAACATTCCAAAATACCTTACAGAGTGACAAAGTGTCACACTATCCACTAAAACATCTCTTCACAATATAATTCTGAGGGCATGTGGGTATAACAATAAACAATTATTATCAAAAAGGCTGAGAACAAACTTTCCAAACAGCAAGATAAGATAAAAAGCAGATAAAAGATAAAATACTTCACCACATAAGTGGAATTCACATTGCGCTCTCATCCCACAAAAGGAAAAATTCAAATTTAAAACATTACGAATGATTGATAAAACTTACAAAATATGTATGGGTAAAATTGAAACAGAAACTGCAACAATGTATAGCATAACATGTGCAGTATTATTATAGGCAAACAAATTACCTGCCGTATAAAGGTTCTTGATAACAGCATCATGGCCCTAGGCATAAATGGAGAGTTTATAACGTTCAGTCCTACATTGTTTATTGTTAATTTTTATTGGTGAGCCCCACGTCACACACAAGGATCATAGAGAAGCCCAGGGGAAAGTTAAATGATAGAATTAGTTCAAAGAAGGAACAGATCAAACCACAAACAGCAGAGAGATAAATTACACTGAAAAATAAATATCATCTCTCAAAACAAAAATCGACACCAAAGAGAGATGATTCAATACAAAAAAATATTTCTCCTTACAAAAAATAACCAATGGCCATCACCCATCACAGCACAATGGTTCAGGAAGACCTAGAATCTTTAAACCCCCTTTGTGTACAAAAGTACTCGGTACGTTTAACTTGTGACCCTGCAATCATGTACCAGAAGGTATGAAATAAGGTATGATCACTGAGTTGCAAACTAGGCAACAAATACAAGTCATCACAGAAAAGAGGAAAAGGTAAGAAAATAGCTTCAGTAGTGCAAAAGATAAGAAATAGAATTTGAAGTGCCCACCAGGGACACTCACCCACCAGCCACCCACCCAGTCCTACATCTTGGTACAATAGGTCTATTAGAAAAAGAAATGAGACTAGCATATTCCGATAAGGGCTGAACCTGGGTGGTTTCAGACGATTGAAATATTGATAAACTGTTATTTATCTTTCTAAAGGTTAATCTAGATGTTAGTCCATTCAAAAAATTAAAGATCAGAGCTGCTTTGTCTAGATGCTTTCCGAATATATCGATATTATCTGTGAAACCTCCTTTGCGCTCAAGTGTTGCCTCCACAAGCTGTAAGTGTAAGACAAAAGGTTAGCACAGTATTTATCGCTGCTTTATAAAACAATGTAAGTACTCTTGTCAATTCCAAAACATTCCAGTTCATAAAAAATTATCTGGTCTACTTTGGACAAAACATCAGTATGCATTGCTAGTTAGTGGCATATTTCTAAAATGCATGTCAAACAGGTAAAAATTAGCACCAATTGAAAATGATGAACAACGTTGATTGTCAACTTAAAGGGTTATAATAAACCCCATTGATATAATTGTAGTCTGAAAGACTTTGTTGAAATAAATAAATTTCTTACAACAAAAACAAGCATAATATTTTTAGAGAGCCAGAGGATATTCACTTTCAAATCATTTTTTTGCCAATTGCAATAAGAGAATTTATACTTCTTTATATGCAATATAAAAATTATAAATGAAGAACATAAATAAACAAAGACACTAGATCAACACTCATTTTCATGCAAAGTTCAAAACTTGAAGACAAAATAAGAACACAAAAAAACATATCACACAGATTGATAGCTACAAAACCAGCTAGAGATAAAAAAAATTCCAACAAGTTTTTAGCTGGTCCTAAATATTATTCCCTTTCAACTTCTTCAAAAAAAAAGAATAGGCAGCGAGATCCTTTACAAAAAGATTACATGTGAACGGAGTAAACATATAAAACAAAAGAATCAAAACTTCATAACTCATAATATTTGTTTATGATAAAAGGTAAAATTATCGTACCACAAACCACAAGAAAGATGGGTTACCACAGGTAGGAGAAAAAAGGGTGACAAGACTGTAAGCAGATAGCAAATCAAAAGCTATGCAGAAACAAATCTCAAAAAAATAAACCACATGAAGAACAGTGTCATTCATATTTGGACAAGAAAAACAGTCTGCAAACTAAATATTGAGATAAATGTATGATACCATGAATTCAAGTTAAGAAAAGATCAATGTTTCATTATATCAACTGAGATAAAACAGCAATTCTAGGCTTGGCATTTTCATTTAAGCATTATCTTTGGGGTTTGAATGAACAATTTGTTTTCTCTTACTCAGAATGCTTTACTATCTGGTAAAAAAGCCTTTGCTATCTAAAGATCTTGGGTCACATGACCCACGCTCCATCTGTATTATTATTATTTTTAAAATCAGATTTATCAATCTTAATAATCCTAATCATAATCAGTTAATGGTTACATAGGGCAATGAATATATACCCTGAAGTACCCTATTGTACACTTAAATCAATACGCAAAAAATATTTTTGTGCATTGATTGATGACATAAACAGACAGGCATTATTGAAGGAATTATTGCACGGCTCATGGCATGGACGGAAGAACAAATTTATTAAAGTGTCAAGAAAAGAATACAAAAAACATTTAAAACTCATAAGGCATCAAATTTTTAACCAATGAACTCTCAATACTTTCGAAATCCAGGTGGGCTTTAGCCTAGTGCAGAGGGTTCCCAACCTGCGGGTCGTGACCCACTGGGCAGTTGCAGAGCCTTAGTAGGTGGATCGCAAAGAGTTGGCTCGGTAGTTATGAAGCGGATAAGAAAAATTAAGATGCTGACTGTATTTAAACTAAATAAGAGGTCACACATGACTTCTAAACTGTTAGGTAGGGGGTTGCGAATGCTATTAGGGTGCAAACCCCTGGCCTATTAGATAAGGCATTACACCAGCAGCTCAAACAACACACATTTGAGCCCTGATTTGGCACTTTGGCAAGGAATATACCACACACCGTTAACTTGGACAACACGGGCGATTCCTGTTGCATCGATATCCAGCACAACCCTATTACTCTCAATGGTAATGTTATAGACTGTCAGATCAGGGGCATTTTTTGTGTGTGTGAAAATGAGAGGTTCTTATATATCATGTAATACTGACATTATTTGAAATGAAAACACCTGGATAACTCTTAGATAAAGCTAAAATTTGAAAAAGCAAAAGTAATTTTTTTTTTTTAGCTGACAAAGTCATGTGATCAAGAATCCAAGATAACTCACATTTTTCTGACAAGAGAGATTCTTTAGATTCCTTTTATCTCAATCCAGCTAGCTATGATACAGACTTAAACTGTGTCTGTTAGTGCCCGATGAATAATCAAATCCCTTCTTCAGTGCCTCAGCATGGCAGTCATGTGTTCACAAGTTGTCATTTACCTCACGAGGGGCGTATAAGTGATTTTGGTTTTTTTTAGATATTTATATCACCGAAAAGCTGAGATCAAGAGCTTTTTCATGATAAGGGTCTCAAATGGGTTACACTTATTTTTAAAAGGACAGAGAACGTATTGTATGTATTCACGTTCTCACAAAACTTTGGGCAAAAATCTTTAAAACACTCTCCTGAAAATTAAAAAAAATACTTATACATCCTTTTGTGAGATGGATGACAAATTGGGAAGGCCAATTCAGTACAGTGAATCTCTAAAAAGTCATTGCACATTAACTGAAAAGTTTGGAGAAAAAGTTCTTTTGATTGCACAAGATTTATCTTATACATTAGCACCAATATGTTTTGCACAAACACCACAACATCTTTTTCAACATGGATGCAATCAAAAATGAAAATAACAAGTGATAAGAAGAATGGCAAAAATCTGAGCTAGTTTACAGCTTTGATACACTTCTCTAAAAAGTAAAATCAAACATTACATCTCGTGGCTCCAGGAGTGGGAAGCTACATGAGCTGATCCATTTGGCAGTTTTAAATTGACTGGCTGCAAAAAAGAAAATCCCACAACAATCTCCTGCTTTGAATTTGGATTAAACATTCCCCATTCTGAAAAAGATAAAATCATCATGATTAGGGCCAGCATATTTATAGAGCAACATCTTACAAAATGGTTGAAAATTGCTTAAGAATTGTTAGCTTTTTTTAGCTCAATTCAAATTTAATCAATAGCCAGTATGGGACCGTACAGAATGAATTCAAGCATTAATCCTTATGCACATGGACGAAAGTAGTCTATGAAGAAGTGCTTCTGGAATTCCTTTTCATTTCTCTTAAGAGTATTCTTTAACTAATGGAGGGTTCATATTGCATGTCCATGGTAAACACAACCTAACAGTTCATTCCAGCTCAATGGGAAATAACTCTGTCAAAATAAGGGGGCCAGTCCAATAAATCAATACTATGTAGCCAAATGACGTTCTTTGTGATGCAGACAAGTGTTATCTTTCTGGAGTACCCCAAGGTGTTAATGCACCTGAAAGAAGGGCACAAATAACCTTGAATGGTAAATGGTAGTGTGAATACTAAAAGGGACATCCTGTGATGGTAACTGATGCCTCCCTAAAATTGCACACTGCCACCCAATCTCCCCCCCCCCCAAATTCAGAACTTGACACACAATACGTGTGCAAAACAAACCTGTGATTTCATCTACACACATTTGAATTGTGTAGAAAAACATGATTTTTAGCCATGCTTACCACTTGAACTTCTGATCATAGAATGTAAACAATAGACTGGGGATAATAAATTAATTGAATCAAAGAAAATGCTGCAACATTTGTTATTCTGAGCGAGATGAAGATTTTCTGTGCAGTGTGTATTTTAAGTCACTCAGTATATTTCAAATAGGTAGATAGCTTTCCCTTATAGATAATCAAAAATAAGATGGTGATAAATCAGAATTAAAAAAAAAAATTCAAATGTTATCAAGATCTCTCAGCATTATATAGTTTTTCATTTTTCTTGGAAGACCATTGATATGATTCGCTTTCCTTTGTTTTCCAGGGCCTAAAATGCCTCTGATCAAGCAACGACTCAAAGACAATAAAGAGCTAGGAACAGATGCTTTAGCAATGAGGAGGGGGATCAAAGCAGACTCCTCATCGAGCATCAATGTTTCAGGGAATTCTCTGTCACGAATCCACGATTCATTAAAGGCACTAAAACCAGCATAAAGAAGACAGGAAACCATAGAAACATTATGATTAAAGGCAGCAATCCATAAAACTGACTTTTCTTCATTTTCAAATAAAAGCCTTTTAATGTTCCAGGAATCATACTGGAACCCAAAGCTCTTGGCATGGAGACATGAACTAACATAATACGGTAAAAGAGTTTTGACAATTGTGGCATTGTCAGCAACAGCTGCGTTAAACAGAGGTGTTGCTCCAACACGATTAAATGAGCAAGCATCGGCACCATGGTCGAGGAGACTTCGCACTAGATCAGTGCTCCCATTCATGGCTGCGTAGTGAAGAGGCGTGTCCAGGTCTGGATCAAAAACATTGACTTGACAGTTGTAGGATAGCAGGGCTTGTGCTATTTCAGTATGCCTGAAAATAAAGTCAAATGCTTGATTAAGCACCTTGAGCCTGCCTTAGTCTGTAGTATAAATTGCAATATTACGAGTGAAAGCAAATTAATAGTATAAAACAAGAAAATCCTTAGCCCAAATTGAACATGCTAAAAAAAAAAAAAAAACACTTGAAAGTGACAGTACAAGCGAAAAGAACTGCAAAGTGGCCCCCTTCAGTTATGAACTAGCTACTTTGAATAATACGGAAGTTATGGGCAGAGCAATCAGAGACATGAAATGCACCAGAAATTTTATCTGCTACAGGCTACAGCACCCAAGAGATGATATGTGTGTCATTATCATAACAATCAATGTACAACTTTATTTCTAAAAAGGCTCAATAAAGTAAATCTTATCCTATCTAATTTGAAAACAATCCACAAGCACTCAGTAACTAAGGGCACATATGGGAGTCATTGACAGTTTTATACTTCATAAGCAAGTGTGTTTACAGCAATTTTGGACCAGATTTGAAGCACATTTTGTAAAGAACGTCTTTTATCTTCACAAACTGACTCAGTTTATCTAAACTCAAGTTTAAATGTATCAAATTTGATAAAATTTCAAGGATTTGTGGAAGATACTAAGAGTTTTACTTTTAAATCACTCTGTACATTGTAGACAGGGATATCCTTGTTTGTTGGTTGGTTGATTAAAAAAGAGTACAGTGGTAACCACAAATGTATGACTCCATTATTCAGAAAAGCATAAGGAGAGGTCAAACAGAAGAAATTTAAAAAAATAAAAAAATAAGCACATGCGGAAAGAACACTCGGCTTACTTTAAGGGAAGGGAGTTGAATTGATACCACCATAAAAACCAATACTTCCAACTCTTAATTAAAATATGAAACAAAAAGGGATCAGAATTTTCTACATAGTGTATCCACACAACTTTTCATTGTTACAGAAGCTCAAATTGAGTAGCATTTTCATGATGTAATACAACATTCTATAGGGTAGATCAAGTTATCAAGAGAATGTGAGAAAACTGATTTCTGGGATAGTGCATGACTTTTGGACACCCTGTAGAATCACTATTCCCTCTCAAATTTAGAATCATTAAGTATCACTGAAAAAAAAAAACAAAAAAAAAAAAAAAAAAAACACCCGTAAAAGACGGCCAAGCTGATAGGAGTAACATCACAGTGAGCAACACAGCCTGGCTTTGCTCCAGCCCGTAGCAGGAGCTGGGCCATGGTAGTATAACCTGCATGAGGAAGAAAGAAGACAAGGAATGTGCTAACCTCATAAGCTGTCCTTAAGTTAATTTCACTAGATATTTGTTTCTTTGTTTGTTGATGATTTTAATGCACCATGATACACGAGAGTCATTTTGATCAAATACATGATTTGTTGAGAGGCAATGAGAGAGGGTTTCCATATCAACATGCTTTTCCTTAATATAATGTGATTGTGATACTAACACAGGTAAATAATTTCCTAAAGGATCAATACAGTTTATTATTATTATTATCATTATTATTATTATTATTTATTATTATTATTATTATTATTATTAAAATTATTCTTCCTCTCCGTCCGGCGTCCCGTCTCCGGCCCCGAAACGAAACGTCGCCTTCGTCGCCGCCGCCGCCTTTTCGCCTGGGAGCGCTCTCGCGTCCGAGGCCGGGCGGCGTTGGGTCGCCTTCTGCGGGTGGGTTTGTTGTTTTTTTTCCCTCCTAGCCACCGCCTCTGTTCGCTGAAAATCATGTTAAGCGACTTCTTGTTGTGTTATCCAGTCTACTGCAATCTCTTATTGCCCATTATTTGGAATAGCCTATTATTGGTTTCGAGCCTTGAGAGTGGGGGAAGGAAATTCTGGTAGAATTATTATTATTATTATTATTATTACTATTATTATTATTATTATTATTAATACTTTTCTCAGGGTTCATCATAAAACAAAAAAGCAGGCTCTACCAGATGCAATTTGAATGTATACACTATATAATTTATCAGGGTGCATTTTTGCTTTGCCTTAAAAAATGTGAATTTAAAAAGATTATGGCATTTTATAGCGCAATGATTTCTCACCTCTCATACAAGCAAAATGAAGGGCTGTCCAGCCATCTAAGTCAGCGACATCAGGATTTTGTCCCTTTTCCCACAGGTAAACCATTGTCCGCAGGAGTCCGAGACTAGCAGCAAGGACAAAGCATGGGAGCCCTGAGTTGGCATTGGGATTAGCTCCCCCTTGCACCAAAACATCGGTAACATCTAGAGTTCCTATGGCAAAAAAAAATCCCAGACAGGTAGTAATGAAATATGCAAGAGCTGTTAAACAATGAGTAAACAATGAATAAAATTTTCCTCATGGATAACAGGAATTCAAGTGCTAGGAATGTAATATGACAGATCTTGCAAATCTTAGTTATCATAAAAAAGGAGAATGTTTGGAACTGATTGTCAGCTACTTTTGAGTTTCCAGCCATTTTGTTTTTCTATAAATGCTGAGAATAATGAAAACATAAATAATGATTTTATCCATATCAAGCCAAATTCTGTATGTATGGTAAAAATCAAGAAGGGTTAAAATATGTTAACCTTAATTATCAATTATTTTCATGGCTATAAGGACTGATTATCTATATCTAAATCAACAGGAATCAAGTCATTGTCACATCACATCAGATTGACTTATTCTGACTTTTGAAACAAATTAACAAGTAGAACAGAAGCATTTTTACAAAGAATTTAAAAAATCAAGAGACAAATTCAACCAAAGACATCTTTATTTCATAGAATTTCTGAATTTCTTACTGTTCCGAATAGAATATGTCAAAGCAGTTTCTCCTGTCTGATCTTGAACATTCAAAGGAACCTGTGCATTAACAAATTCCTTGACAATTTCTTTACACGCCCGTGTGGCAAGATGAAGCGGGGGTGTGCCGTCCGGAGCCGGAATGGTGTGGTCGGCCCCAGCCTGTAACAGTTGCCTCACTAGTTGTACATTGTTCATACGCACAGCAACAACCAATGGGGTCTCCAATCTAAAGTTTGTCTGGAAAATGGAATGATATCAACTATTCAGCAAATGAATCCTACATCTCATAAGTTTCACAGTAACCTAGATTTACTCAAACTATGACAGGGAATCTCATCCATTCAAAATTATATTTTTAGGAGGGGGGGGGGGGGGGGACAATATTGATGCTGTCAGTTACTATTAAATTCGGTGGATAGATGGGTACTAGTTAAGGGCTGAGGAGAGCAACATAAGACTGATATCCAATGAACACCAACAATCATTTCTATAGCCTTATTGTCAAATTCATAAAACTTATCAAACAAGATTTGTCAAAAAGTATGGCTCTTAGCTTAAGCAGAATTAGGAAACTACTGTGTACAGAAAAGCTATTACTAAGCATACATACTACTAACCTTGTACGATAGTTCATGCTAGGAATTATTCTGAATCAGTCATCACTAGCCATTTTTGTCATTTAAAAAATCATAAAAATAAGAATCTCACAGCATTCAAGTCTATGCCTTTTGCCCGTGTCAGAGTATCAACAAGTGAGAACTTCTCGGCCAGCATAGCATCAAGAAGGGGAGTGTGCAATTCACTCTTTGACTTGATGTTCATTTCAATGCCTGGCTGCTTGCACAGCCACTGAACCAGATCATCTGCGAAAAGAAGTTTCAAACATAAAATGATTTCTGAAGAGCTATCTATAAATGTATGGATATTGTCCTCATCTGGTTAAAATTCATTCCAAAACATTTCAAACTCTGTTTGTTTCTGTTTTCTCTCTTTATGACAGCAAAGATGTCCAGAAGCTCACTTCAGGGAACATGGTAGATAGACAGAAAACGCTAACAACTGTGAGAAGCTGTAATCTGTCTACTTAATGATTTCAGTTGATATTACAGTTTAAAAAATGGTGATTTTATGTAATACAAATTGACTGTAATCATTATATCAATAAAGGTATCCTCAGGTCTTCAATTTCTTCTGTTTGTCTTTATCATTCTTTTTCCAAAGTTTAGATTGTCCAGCTTTCTTCCTGAGTCCTTTTATCCAAGGGCCCTACAAATGTTATGAAACTAATTCCTCGTCACATTTTTGTACCTTTTGTTGGAATAGCTCTCTCTATCCAGGCACACGAATTTTTAGGTAGAATTTTACACCAAATTTAGCATTCTGAGCAAAAATAAAAATTCGAACAGCTTTCATTTTTCAATATTTGAGCCAGGATTTTGTTTAAACACAGAAAAAAAAAAGAAAGAAACTATAGCAACAGACAGGAGTGAGTGGTTCTTTCTTCCATCATCCCTGTACATTCCAATCAACAAAAATTAAGTTTTTCAGAAGATTCAGTTAAAAATCTCCTTATATACAGCTATAAAATTTGCTTAGCTGAAATAGAAGGCAATCTGCAAGTTAAAGTCTTTTCTAATACGAAAGTGACCATCAGAGGATCACAACAAGTTTAAATAAAACTTGATGTATCATGTCTTTTTGTCAAATACATAATCCCTTTTTCTTTTTATATTGGTTATTTAAAACACTCTTATCAACATGCATGACTGGCATTAAAAATGAAATCAAAACAAAAAATGTGTACTTGCTTTTTGTCTGCATAACAGCAAGGGACAAAGGTGTAAAATGGTAAACGGTGGTTGTTTCATTGAAGTCACAGCTGGTCTCTTCCACAAGCTGTTTTACAAGTTGGAAAGACCCAAGGCTTGCAGCCACATGAAGGAAACCTTTTCCAACTGTTTGTAGCCCTTCAAATGTCGCATCATGAGAAGTAATACATTTGCAATGCCCATCTAGAACAGACTGCAAAAATATTTCAAATCTTTCTCCTTCAGTCTCGTCAATGACAGTGGGATGCTGCTCAAAAAATCTTCCACACGAACAGGTTGGAGAAACCTCTGGGAAATGAAAATAAAGAAACATTTTGGCAAAGGCATGTTAGATCTTTAGCTGTTTTTTCAAACTATACTGTGCATCATAAGTAACGCAAAAAAGTCCATCCCACAGCAGCGTGGCATCCAGAGGGTGGAACTGAAAGAAATAAACTGCAAATACGGGCAGGATTATTGTCAAATCAACCCACCAAAATTCTTGATGATGGTACATTTGCAACAGCATTAAAACCATCATTGAAAACCAGTCCTCTGAATTGCAGACTACAATTTTTTTTTTAATTTCAATTCGGCAACTGCACATGAAAAGGTTAAGAGGAAAACTTGCTTTGGTGGTAGTGAGCCTGGGGGAAGGAGGGTTGCTCAACAAAACCAAGCTTCAATGTCTCTTCAGGCTCCTCCTTAATATTCCAAAATCTCTGGCTTTTGCTTTTTGAGCAATTCATGGATTGTCAACATGTTGTTAAACAATAGCTTTGTTGTCTAACAGAGTCTACCACTCGTTTGAACCATAATTCAATGATCATTTTCTTTCCGAAGAAACCGGAACCTAATGTGGAAGTACTACAGTCAAAGTCAGTATCCAGCAATATCTTCCTCTTTTGTATGTTTATGTTCTTGTATTCATTCAATATACGTATTCAGTTCCGTGTGTAACGTGGTATTTGTTTTGTCTTTC
>JBCIKM010175415.1:0-13135 GCA_039654465.1 Melibe viridis | reverse complement strand
ACGTCAGCACGAGAAAAAGCAGCACTGAGTGGGGAATTGGGGCAGGAAATTCCCCCCCCCCCCCCCCCACAAACTGGACACATCACTGAATGTGAAAGAGTAAACATCCCATCTTGCTGCAAGCACTGGTGTCAGAAACACTGTAACCGGCAGCAGACATTCATTCCATCAAACAATACAGCCAGACTCTGCTGACACAATGCCCCCCCCCCCCCCAAAAAAAATCCATGCTCTACAGCATAGATCATGCAAGACCCTCCCACAACACCATCCCAAACTCCTTTGTATAGTAGGACACATTATATGCTGTAAGTAACTATCTAATGACAAGTGCAGATGACTTTGTCACCACTCATCACCAGAGATAATGCGATTTTGATAAGCTCTTCTTCAAAAGATATCACTCGCTATGAGCTTAAACAACTCCAATCTTGACATAAAAGTTACTGCTTTAAATTTCATTGACAGGCCAAATGGTAAACACACTAAAGTAAAAGCGCTTAAAAATAATAATTACCCTGATGAAGGTAAAGTTGTTGGCAATACGAACTAAAATGATAACAATTTTAGCGATACTTTACCAACTGCTAAACATCACTTAACTCACAACTTTTGATTGTGGATTAGGGAAGTTAAATGCAAATAAGGCTATTCCATTGGAACACCCAGAAAGCAGCATAGGACAATTGGAGAAACTACAATGGAATAACAGGGTTCTGCCCCATCCTGATGATGAACCAGAGGATATGACAATTGGTAGTTGGTATACAATCATTCTATGAGATGGTCATAATGGCATCTATATATTTTCACTTGCATTTCTCATCTCTATGCTCAGGATTCAGTATTCCAGCAGAAAATTAAAAATTTGTCTATTTATTTGGTCACTCAGTGTATTATTATTAAGATGAACAATCATACAGTGAGACTTTTCTCAGAAAACCCATGAAGAGTCTGTGATGAAAGAGACACCAGCTTTCTTGAGGTGAAAATATACATTGCTTAAAACAACACTTTAAAATTATTGACAACTTACAAGATAAAAGCAGGCAACAGATTTCTTTTGTTCCCACCCCAACAAACTTCCTAAATTAAAAAAAAAATAATCCTACAATCATAACAAACGGATCTTCCCTATCTCTACTCAGCCCTCCTCTGCTTAAGTGTACTTCTACAACAAAAATGACAAACTTGGTTCAATCCGCCATCGAGGAGATTGAAATGGCGAATTACCTGCCAATTCAATTAGATCATGCTACGGGCTCAGACCTCTGGAAATCAAAGTATACATACCTACACTGAATGAAAAATGTACTTAAGACCACAAGAAGGTCAGACAGAAAGCCGTACCACTATAGGCCAGTCATAGTAGTAGTGGTAGAACCAGAAGTGTGTAAGTCCAGCATTGATTCATTAGACTCAACCACGTCTGGTTCTCATACCATTTGTGTACCAGTTTAGAAATTGAATCAAATCCTTGGAGATAATTAGTTATGACTGAATTACCAGCTGTCCCTGTTTTTAAAAGCCAGGTAAGTTCTTATCCATTGAAATTCAGACAAAAAAGTAACCACAAGAAAAGATACACTCCTGTTAGGATCTGTATTATTCATTAATTTGTCACAAAATATCTCCATTACCAGAGCAATGTTATTGAATTGAAGGGCTTAAAAATGTTTAAAAGGCAATAGAAAAAATGAATACAAAATGTGAGATGATCACTGATGGCTTCAAAACTCCACAAAGCCACATGAACCAACTGGAGTGAGATATTGATTTGGATAAAGCGTGGTTGACAATAAAAATGGGGGGAAAAAGTTGAACAAATCTTTGAACATACTGCCTTTGCCAGCATGCATATATGCCTCGATATTGCACCTTCTGATCAATGCATGGAGTCTTCCCTTCTCACTGATATATGGCTTGCACACAGAGGCACCATATCGCGCACACACGCATGCATTCCTTACTTGGGGTGCTGGGGCAAAAAACACTAACTTCTCAACACACTTCAAATGGCAGCAACTAAACAAGATAGCCAAGTTATCACAATTCAGGTTTTCTGCTGATGCCAGAGGCAAACTTAAGTCTGCTGCTCACATCACCAGTGTAAAGACAAGAGAGGGTTTTGGGACCCAGCCAGAAAACAAATAACAACCCCAGTATGCTGGTGATTTCCAGTATCTCACATACGCAATGGGAACAACTCTCAAAAATCTTTCCAACATGAGATAATAACACAATACCTGTTTTCTCATACAGGTACTTTTTTTAAACGGTTCATGGATTTTGTGAGCCTTTAAAGGGCAATTGTTCTCTCGCATCATTTTGTAAAAACAAAGAAATGCTATAAACACTTTGGAAAACATTCCATTAAACACTCAACAAAGTTGAAGGCAAGTGCAACATCATACCAGAGAACATCTTCTTATGAAAAGATGGAATACAAAGTTTCTTCATTTATACATGAGAAAATCAACAACAAATGTTTAAGACCATTTCTGTAATGGCATTTTAAAGACTGTTTGGTTGCTTTTAACAGTTTTCAGTGGTCAACACTAACATGTCACTTAACATAGCTGACCATTCCTCAAGTCAATGTTTCAAACAGTAGCCTGGCATTAAAGGTAAACTTCTTCAAGCATATCAACAAAAAGCAGCCTGACAATCAAAACCCATCAATACTCAAACATTTAACAGAAAGAAAGAACCAAGAGTATATTTCAAATAAATCAAAACACAGAGAACACCTAAAAACTGTTCCAAGTGCTCATTAAACCACATCAAATTAACATGGCCAAAAGGACAAAGGAACAAACGGTGTACATGGTCAAAGTCACCAATACAGCTAACATTATAAACATATTATAGAATAAGAGGGAGGAAAAAATAAAACCACAAAGAAAATAAAATCATCAGGGCAACATTCGGCTGTGAACCAGGTAATGCACTTCATGAGTACAGAACTTTTGGAAATATTGGGTAAAAAGTTCTTTCAGTTATTTTTTTCATAATGTCTTGACATTTAAGAACTGCTCAGAGAATTCGAACAAAAGCAATTCCCATCTCTGTGAGCAGCTTATATGCTATCAAACACGGAAGAAAAAAAAAATTTGACTAGAATGGCATGGCAAAATAGGCCCAAAGATAGGTAATTGGAGGGCTTGTTGTCTGTGTTGATAAACGTAACCACAAGTATGAGTTTTTTATTATTATTCTTTTTTTAAAAAGCACCACCCAAGGAATGTTTCATTTCTGTATGAAATGTAATTGCTCCCATCATCACCGCATCCAAAGCAACTCCTTATGATTTCCTTCCAAAAAGGCGAACAGATGTCAACACGTCAAAGATAAGACTTCAAACTCTCCCCAGACAGCTCCTTACTGAGCTGTAGACTGGCATAAACCAGCCACTGGATACTACCAAACACTTCACACCTGACAGCCGCTAGACACTGGAAAGAAAGAAACCACAACAAAGCACCTTTGCCATGGCCATTTACAACAATTCTTCTCCAAAGAATGAGTCTTCCTTTAGCCTTTCCGATACCCTTACAATAATGCAAAAGTCATTATTGCGAAGAGAGAGCAATTTGTTTGCTATATGACTGGTCAAGAAACAAAGTTGACAAAATGTTTCAAGAAAAATTTCATCCACATGACTTAAAACTTGTTTCAATGTTTTATGAGTGAGGTGAGACAATGAATGGATTGAGTTTACATTAAACATTTGGAGCCCTTTTGTAATGACAAATTATTTAAAACAGAATTCTGACATTTAAGACTTTCATAAAAATCACAGACATGTCAGTTTTCAAAGCTAGTGAACTTAGTGTTGAAATGACTGCTCACACAGCTGTCATAAAAAGTTGGTTATTTTTTTAAAAAAAGATGCTGCCTTGATAAATAGCACAATATCAAACTTGAAAAAAGGAAAAATGAACGGAAATTTGAGTAAAGTAAATCAAACAGCAGAAACAAATTGAAACTGGCATTACTTCTCTCTGGAATCTTTTCCCTATGACAGTTGGGACTCTGAAACAAAGCAGTTCAACAGAGCTTTTACAAATATGAAACAGAAGGATGAAAAGCCAGAAAATTTAAACACCACACTTTAAGAAAAAGTGGCTATAGCTGTTTCAGACATGTAAGACTTTTCCCAGAGCAAAGACAAATTCTCTGTGGAAATCTATTAGCATGAACAGGAACTGGCTGATCTCAAAGATACAGGAAAATTCCATCAAATTGACTCTCATGGAGACAAAAATTCCTCCAATCCCATTATTTCCCTAATTTCTTCTTTTTGTACAAAAACCGGGTTTTACAGATATATATATATATATATAAAAAAAATATTTGCAAGGGAAAGACTGGTTTTTGCATGGAAATTCTAAGCAACTTCACAATCTATTTTGCTTAAAGAATAAATCAACAAAAAAGATTTGAGCTTAATAGGCCTGAAGCAATTTATGACCAGAACTATCCAAACTCAAAATCCCCATCACTAATTCAATTCAAAAGTAGTGACAAGCTAAGACCAATGTTGCCAAGGAGCTGTGATGATGTGACCAAAACAAAAGTCTCCCCACATGATATATAGGCAGACCTGTGGTGGTGGTGGAGAATCAGATATCACGACTTAACAGTAACAAGATATAAGCTCAGATCAACATCAAGGTATTTAACAGTTTGATCTCTTCTTTATCATGAGTAGAGATTTGCTTACTCTTGCAATACATTTTCAGAAAATGTTTGAAAGGTTTCAGCTCTACTTTCGCCACCTGATTCTCATATTGAAAGCTTAAAAACAAAAAAGGTTTCCAAGCCCTTGCTTTCTTAATCATTATCTCTTCTCTTCTTTACATCAAAAGCTCCTACCCACTGAGCAAAACCTCAGTACGATTTTTTTTTAAATTATAAAAATTATATATATATATAAAAAAAAAATACTTTTCATTAAATTACCAGTGTGAGATTTCTGATCAACCTGTTTACATACATTAAAAAAAAGAGAGAGAGGAAAAAAACCTCCAAAGCAAAAAAAAATTCATGGCGAAAGTTCGTTGTGTAGCTTATTCTTTTAGATGCGACATGGACTTTAAAGTTGGAGGAAAGGAGAATTATCAATATTTGCCAGTATTTTATCAAAGTATCGTACTTCACACCACTGGTTCTTGCCGACTGTTTCCCTGGGATTCAATGAACAAGCATTGGCAATCCATTTATTAAGCAAAAACTGCAAGAACATTAAACAAAGTATCGTAAAAGGGTCTAAAGGGCACTGAGCGCAAACATGCAGAGAGGTTTAATGTCAACACATTCACTGGCCGTATTGAAAAGAGAATTAATAGTACAGGTAAGTCCAGGCCAGATATATTGTAGGAGTTGAGCATTAACCCTGCATGGAGACAACAAACCCTACAGCTAGTTTCCCCACCAGTCGTTGCTCATGCCAGACTGATTGTTGTAGCTGTTGCCATAGTTGCCTCCATAGCTGTACTGGGCTGCAGGGTGGCCAAAGTGGTTGTTGAAGGCAGGCTGCCCATTGAAGGATGGCTGTCCGTTGAATCCCCCTTGCTGGAAATTCTTCATGGGCTGCTTCTGTTGACGGTAGTCTCTACCTCCAAAGCCACTGTTGCCAAACCTGCAAGTCAGAGTTGATTAAGGTAAAAAGATTTTGCTAAACCTTGCTCAGTGATTTTTTACAACAATTCTGAGCTGTGTCCATGGACTTGACCATTTGTCCTCCTCCAGATAAAAGGCACAAGACAGACACCTTGTTAATGATCCAAGGAAATATTTAAGAACGTATGAAAAGAGACGCACTCTTAAGTGAATACTAAAGCAGAGCAGCAGAAGAAAAAAATATATATAAAAATACCCAAACAGTGGCTAACTGAATGTTATCAGGATAAGAGAAATTTCACGGACATTTTGTAGGTAGGTAAACATAACATGCATTTGATAGTGACTATTTTTCTTAACAATAATCTCATTAGCGTAGATCAAAGATATGGCAGGAGGGAAAGTACTCTGTGGCCTTTGTTAACAACTGTCCTGACAATCTTTAATCCTGGACTTAAAATGGTGATGACAAAAACAAAAAAACCAACATAGTTTAAGAATAATTGCTTTGACTTTGACTCCACTGTGTCAAGTTGTTTCACAAAAATATTTTTAAATGATCTTTTTTTTAAATAGGTAGAGAGAAACATCTTTGATTTGTTGCATATATTTAAATAAGCAATGCTGCAAATAGCTGAACAAAATACTCCCCAATCAAGCCAATCTTATTCTTCAAAATAAAAACCAACATGTTGACTCTACACCAATAATGAAAAAGAAAAGGGAGGCCTAATCAAACAAACAACTCCCTGGGGGGGATACAACAAAGAAAGAAAAAAACCCAACTGCTTTTAATCCCACACGTATGTACTAAAACAACTGTGGTACAACTATCAAGAGAAAGACCACATTGTACAGAGAAAACCTTTGAGGGCTTGGTGAGAGGTGCCATGTAATAGCTGTACTATTCAATTTTTATATCTGCAAAGACAGCCAAAGACTGAAACCCCCCCGCTTTACCTTCTTCCTCCACGTCTGTTGTTGCCAATGAATCGCACATCCACAGACATGGACTCCAGCCATGAGGGAACCTCTTGGTTGGCTTCAGACAGGAGATCCAGCAGGTCTCTCACAATGTTCTTGTTCTTCTCATTCAGGAAGGAAGTAGCCAAACCTAAACGTTATAGAAGAATATGAATTAGTTGCAGACAAATTGATGATGACAAATATGTTTTTATTCAATGACCTTTTTAACAGTTGATTTATTGACAGGGTTCTTTTCCAGCCGATTTCTACTGGAGACTTAGAGCCTTCAAAACTGTTTTTCCTACCCAGGTTCAAACCAGGGAAACTATTTTAACTCAAACCAGTGGCCTATCAACTATGCTAGTGATGGCTAGAGAGCCCTTAAATGGACTGGAGAGATTTTGTTAACATGCCCCCCCCCCCCCCCTAAAAAGAGAAAATGGGTGACTGCTCAGTGAATTTGCACCGATTACAAATTTTGCCGACCAGTTAACAAATATTAGAATGCCCCCATTTTACAAAAATAATCATGAGAAATGCCACAAGGACCCAAAAATATCCCTTAATAAGGAATAAAAGAAAGAAAAAAAAAAAGGGTGGGGGTGAATTGACTGGGAAACAAATGTTGAGAAAAACAAATACAAAAACAAGAAGTTCACTTTCATAAATCAGAAAACAAAAAAGAAAAAAGAAACTACGAACACAACTTTAAATACAAGATGCTGCAAAACATTTTCCATTCTAACTAAGAAATGCACCCAAAAATTCACTTCTAAGAAGTAAACATGCTATCTAAGCCTTACCCAAGTTGCCAACACGGCCTGTTCTGCCAATTCTGTGCACATACTCCTCAATGTCACTGGGCAGGTCAAAATTGATGACATGTCTCACATTGGGAATGTCCAAACCTCTTGCAGCAACCTAGATTTAAATGTATAAATAATTAGCACACAAGCAATGTCAATAGTATGAAATTTGACAGTCATTGGACAAAAATTCAAAGCAACAATTTCCCTTCCCTTTCAATTTCTTAAGTCATAATCTATCCACTAATTTAATTGAAAAAGCAAAAATTCAAGTCTCTCAAAACACACTTTCAAGTTTTCTCGGTATTTTTTCAAAGAAAATATTTTTATTGTAAATTTATAAAGAAAGATATGTGAAAGGATTAACCATTTGTTTGTTTATTGGCAGTTTTAGGGCCACACAACACACAAGGTAATAAAGGAGACCAGGGGAAAGTAAGATGATTGTTAAGTTTATAGAGGGAACAAATCAAAACCACAAACAATATAGAGAAAATTTACACTAAAAAATAAATATGATCCCTCAAAACACATAAGGACGCCATAGAGAGATTATTGTCAATGACAAAAAATATCATATCTCCTGACAAAAAACAATGGCTATCATTTTCTATATCAAAAATGTGTATTTTCAAACAAAACAAAAAATGCATATCCACCATCAGACGAACCTCCTAGAAGATATGGTATACAGGCAACAATCGAAGTGTCAAAAGATGCTGCAGTAATCCAATTGTAATATAAAAGTCGTGCGAGTCACTGATGTTTTGCTGACTGGCCGCATTTGTGACCATAATGGGCTGTTGAGATGGCTCGACTGCGAAAGTTGGGCACTTTTTCAACCCCCCCCCCCCCAACCCAACAAAAACAGGACAAAAAAGAGAAGAGAAAAAGTAAGACGGAAGTTTCAGTGTAAAAGAAAAGATACAGAAGTAGAAAAGTCCACCAATATTTTCCCTTTGCCAGATAATGAGACTTTGCCCATGGATTTACAGAAATGAATAATTTACACAAGTCAGGAGAGGAAAAACTCACTGCAGTCGCCACAAGGATAGGTCGTTCTCCGTTCTTAAATACTCTCAGAGCATCTTCACGCTCTCTCTGCGAGCGATCCCCGTGTATACTAGTAGCAGGATATCCTTCACACAAGAGAAATTCCTCCAGTGCATCCGCTCCCTTCTTCGTTTCCACAAACACAAGTGTTAGGGAATCTGGACCTTCAACAAAAAGTAAAACACCAAACAAAAACAACACTTCATGCTAAAGAAGATTGCCTTGGCAAAGAGTTTTAGTCTTCTGAGATCAGCTGAAGGACTCGATGAAGCAATCATAAATAAACCAATGGTTCTTTCAGTCTACCGAAAAAACGCCAGAAAAATGATAGCTGAATATATTTACTCGTACCAATTCAGGTAGCTTTTTTCAGATTGTAAAAAGGAAACAATATGCAATATCCAGAATTGTGGACCAATGCCTGCCCCCTCCCCCTCCTCTTTCCCACCACATAGTACTTTTCCGTAAACCATCTTCAACTATCTTTTGATAATTACATTATTGGTTCATATCACTAAATAAGGTCAACATTTTACAGTTTAATGAAGACCAGAAGACAACAAAACTATTCACATCACAGCACACTAAACATTTTCAAGAATAAAATGGCATACCAGAAGCATTGAGCAAGTCAAGCAAGAAGGAGCGTTTGTCCTGGTCCTCTACCCACACAACTTTCTGGGTGATGTTCTCACTGGTGCTGCCTACACGACCAACAGCTAGGAAAATGTAATTCTCCAGGAAATCTCTTGCCAGAACCTTTGAAAATATGTTCATGAAAAATTTAACCAAAATTGTCATATCTTTAATGAAGCAGCAGCTTGCTAACAATAGAAATCTCATGTTTTTAAATTCTATTCATCTTGATTTTGGTTATGAATGTACACCACAAAAATAAACCTGTGTACAATTAGATTATATAAAATAGATTATTACATCTGAATTAAGTCCTCTGAATCTGAGCAACTTTCACAAGTTCATTTATCTAAGCAACAATTTCAAAAGTTCATTTGCATAAAAAAAAAAAGTCTCCTATTTCAGATGTAGTGGGGTTAGAGGTGTTTTTTATCAGTATATCAAGAGGGCTGGTAAGACTCCACATTTAAATGAATAAGACCCCCCCCCCCCCCAAAAAAAAAGTCAATGAAACGAGAGCACGAGTTGTTAACTTAGAGCCACAGGAAATTTTACATTGGATTCAAATGGTCAGCATAAGACTGGAGATCACTATATAAATAAGAAGTCATTAAGTACCTGGATCTCCTTGGGGAAAGTGGCAGAAAACATCAAGGTCTGCCTTTTGCCTGATGTAGGCATGGTGCCTTTCTCCACAATGCGCCTGATTTGGGGCTCAAATCCCATGTCCAACATACGATCTGCTTCATCCAAGACCAGGAACCTTGAAGAATTGAAAATTCAACTTGTTCATTTCAGACAGGCAAATCATTCAATAAATGAGGATTCAAAATCAACAATTATTCTTGACAGTTTAACACACTCATGATCCCCCCGTCATAAAAACACACAAAATTGATCAGTTCCCCAAAGACAGCCAAGGGTTAAGCATATCTTAACTGCCTTGTGTTTATGAGCAGAACTGTAGGGAGTATTCTTAGTCTTTACACTGAATTGGACCCTCAAACCATCTATAATCAAACATTTTAATTTTTCTTGTTAACAGCTTTAGAATATATCCAGATAAATTAAAAGCAGTTTATAAGTAGTAACAACCAAAACAAAACAAAAATTGGGGGGAAATCTGTTCGAAACATGACTTAATAGATAAATCTCATCACACCAAATACTATAGTTTTTTTAATTGTCAAAAGATATTCAGAAATAAAAAAGTAACAAATTTTTTGTGATTAAATTTCGGGTACGCTTCCAAAGAGGAAAAAACTCCGAAGATGGGACAAGCGACGATAAGTTTTCAGAGGATTTCTTTCAATACTTTTAAATGAATCCTGCTATTTACATGAACTATAGTTTCGAGTAATTTTTTAAGTTGGTTAATAATAGTGATTAACGATAAATACACAGGAGTATGAGTACTGATCCTTTTTACCTGTGAATGCAATTTCTGGGTAAAAGAAATATCTTAATCGGTTTGTTTTCAAAGACTGATCTAAGCACTATCCGCACAGAGTGTCTCAAATGTCTGTTGGCAAGCAAATGCTGCCTCGCTCTGATTTCTTTGGAATGGCTGACTTAAAAAAATGTAGCCTTCAGTCAAGATAAAGCCACGGTAAGCCAGATCACGTAGAATGAAGTGACAGAAATCCATTCTAGTTCATAATCTGTAAAAGGCCAGATCCCGTTCCCCACCCCCAATCCAAGGGTGAAAAAAAAAATGTACTTACTTGCAGTTATCAAGTCCCACTTTCCCTCTTTCCAACAAATCCACCAGACGTCCTGGAGTTGCCACCAACAAGTGACATCCCTTATCCAAATCTCTCATTTGAGCTCCAATGTCAGCACCACCATACACCACACAAGGACGGACCATTGATCTGTATGCAAACTGAAATGGAAATTTAATACTTCAAATCAAGGAGAGACACTTTGGAGAACCTGCTCTGTTCAAAGATATGGTTTGACCAAAAATCAAAAGGATAGTAGGCAATTTCAGGACAATGTCAAAGTATCATAACTTCCAACCCCAAGCTACAAAAAATCTGGACAAGACCAGTAAACAAATCAAGAATTTTGGATAGAAATCTATACAGCCTCTGTGAAACATGAAAAATATAATCAGCTTACACCTTTTCTTCAGAAAAAGCAATCTAACAGTTGTCTAAAATTCATTTAAAAAATCGCCACTATCAAGATTTTCTTGGGACAGTTAGCAAGTATGATTTAATACGCCTGATTAAAAGAACAAATATCAAAACTAACCTTCCTAGCTTCATCATAAATTTGAGAGGCCAACTCTCTGGTTGGAGCCAGGATCAGCGCCATGGGGAACATCTTGCGTCTGCCATGAGTGCGATTTGGGGCCTCACCCGGACCAATTTCATAAATCTGATTCAAAATGGGCACCAGGAAAGCAGCGGTTTTGCCAGATCCTAGGATGAGAAAACAACAGGTCAATCATCTCAAAACAACCGTCACAGCAATAGAATAGATTATATTTAATGTAAGATTTCCAAAATTTCAAGGGGAAATGATCATTCAAAACATTTCACACCAATTCATGGACAACCAAAACAAAACAAAAACAACAACAAAATTGCATTTATTCTCCTGTGCATAAATTAATAATTCATTCAATCCATATCAACTTTATGTGACAGTTCACAAATGATACTTCTTTATTGCTATCAAGCAATTTCAACATTTGATTTCAAGTTATAAGAAAAACTCTGTTGGTATCATAAAAAAGCACAAACCAGTTTGAGCACAAGCCATCAGATCTCTTTTTCCCAAAATAATGGGAAAAGCAAACTTCTGCACAGGAGTAGGCTTCATGTATTTGCTGAGTACTATATTGTTGCGAATAATTTCTCCTAGGTTGCAATCTTCAAACTGTGGATTAAGATAAAGCAATAATTTAAGACAACCTAAAAACAACAAAATATTGAATCATTATACATCTGGACCACTATAGTAAATTTACAAAGTAAAAAGAAAGTTCAAACAAACTCAAAATCTTGAAGAGGGCGAGCTGGGGAGGATGAGCATGGATAGGATTGAAAATCTGAACGCAATTTAACAGAAAAATGACAATTGTAATGCATTTTTATAAAAAAGTTTGCCTTTCTCTGCCGCTATTTTCGATTTTAAATCCAAAAAGAACAAAAAATTGGCACAAACTCACAACTACATGGGATACGGACCAATCAAAGACACTAAGGAATATCATGATAAAATGAAAATAAGGCAAAAACCCTCCTTCCAGGACCAATGCTCAAGTTTGGAGAGCAGAGGGATATCTTCAGAAAAGGCTTAAATCTTTAAAAAAAAAACGAGAAGGCAATTTTAGCATGCCAAAAATAACTATAAAAATCAATCCACTCGTTATTTTTACTGATTTTTGTTGAGTCTACAGAACGTTTTTTGAGCAAAATGTACAATATTTTTCAAAATGTCGCAGACACAAAAGGCTGGAACTCTTTAGTGGAAATTGATGCACATTTCCTAAGTTTTGTTTCTAGTTAGCAGCACCGTAATAATCAGCAGTGCTGAATTTAAAGCGCTTAACACATTCCCACACATTTTGCTAAAAAACTGCCCTTTTGGGCTTTACCACAACAGCCTAGTCTCAACAGTAAAAAACAGTGACCGGTCATCGTCAGTGGTAAGATTTGTTCTAGATCGCTGGTTTCAATATAAGAAATCTCATAGTCTTAAATTTGAAGATATTTCAAGATGAAAGATAGCGATAAATTTCTTAAAACGATAACAGAAGTTTCCCCTTCATGTGAGCACTCACACTTTCAATGTGGCCTGGAGCATTGTCTCCCGTAGCCTCTACAGGAATATCTTCATACTTGTCAAAGTTGATCCCAGTATTGTTCCCACCAAAGAGTTCCCTGTGAAGAAAAATGGCAAAAGTTGATATATCCAGACCTGCCACCCTCTCTGATGAAAAATCAGAGTCCAAAACGAAAAAAAAGAGGAGTTTCAAGAAAAAAAGAGGGGTCTTGAAGGCTATCGTCGAAAAGCAGTTGAAAAAATTTACGAAT